>JZKD02S0268761.1:0-20642 GCA_000966675.3 Picea glauca
ATGCAAATGCCTAACCAAAAGCAATTCCATTTTGTCCATACTATCAATCAATTTATGACAAAATTGTTTATGACAAGAAAAGGGAAAACAATACAACACTCTTATTAGACACTACAGTGATCTTGTATTATTCCTTCTAGCAATCACATGAATACTAAAGCTAATCCTTATATATATTTTCATCAACAATGTTGCATAGAAAATATTGACATTATTTAGGTAACATGAATTGTTGTGTAGAATAAATGGAGCGTATAATTGAATGGATTATGGTGATCAAAATCGGGGATGATTTTAAGGATGGAAATTTATATTAAAATGTAGAAACGTGGGCTAATATTACTAGTCCTTAATATGAAAAATATAAAATGTTTGGCGAGAGTTTTGTAAAAATATTCAAATTTCTAAGGATTTTACATAGTTTCTATAAAATTTTGGTGATTTGTAAGGTAAAACAATTTTATTCTATGGAATTTGGACGAATCACTTTTAGAAAAAATGGAAATTGGCGAATCGTTTTTTGGGAAAAAAACCATGGAAAATTAGCCCATTTGCGAAATTTAGCCCCTAAAATCATCTATGCTCAAAATTCAATGGAATGTGTTGTAGTTGTGAGTAAGATTCAGCCTAATGTTCATATTTTCATTCAATTAATTACCATCAATTTAATTGGATCCATCTCATAAATAAAAACATCACTCTCTTCAATTGTTTCTCACACATAAGAAGTAATGAAAATGCAATTATTTATAAAAGTGAATGTAATGCCTTGTCCACACAATATTCTATACACGTTAATGAAATACGAGCTTTAACTTATCATAATTAAGTTAATTCGATGGGTTAGGTGTAACTAGAAACCACCACCCCGGAGGGGTTGCCATGATATGTTCCTATAGGTTTGACCAAATCAGTGATTATACTATGATCCTAACTCTTTCAATAGTTGTTGTAGGGATTGATTGAGAGAATGGATGGCTCAATCCAACCAATGGAAAATTATTAATCCTCGAGACAAAGTATATGACTCTATCAATTACAAAATGGTATGAGCAAGAGTTGAAATAATAAATACAAGGAACTAGAATTAGCAATTCAGACGAGAGTGGAAACTATGGAGTAACCACTCTAATTCCTAACATCAATTTCCTCTGAGTTTTGAATGGATGGTCTAGGGTCTCTAGTCATTGCGGGAAAGATAACAAAGTGTGAGATCAAAGAAGGCAATGTTCACACTAATTTGTAGTGGAATTACTCATTAAACCCATAGTAGGCAACACTTACACAAAACAATGCATTGCCATAGCAATTCAAGACACAATGAACACAATATTTACCCTAGAAACTTATTCGGATTGGATCATTATATTTCTTGTCATCTATCTTGATGCTTTCAGAGTGGAAAAAATTAGAGGAATCAACTTGTAGGGTGATTTTAGTGGTAGGTCCCAGTTTGGAAAATTGGAGTCTGCAACCTTCCAAAGCCATTTTGAGGCATTAAACAACATTTTTGGGGGATTTGGTATCTAAATCATGTGCACACCCCCTTAACAATGTTATACACTACAATACCTTTCCAACGATGCATACCATGCATCGATCTGAGTTTGTATGCAAAAGTTATGCCTCCCGCAAGTTGACCCATCACGTTAACCACCATGGTACGAGAGGATGCCACATCAACCCCCATTACTCATGCATATGGGGCTAGCCACGTGAGGAATTTGAAGAAAATTATAGAAGGTTAAAAATCATACCACAATTGAGGGTTGAGGAAGTCAAAAACCTACCCCTAGATGGCCATCTGACTATGTTAAATATTGGGCCACTAGGAGGACAAGGGGTTCCATTCTATGTTATTGTATTTTGTTCCATAGCAGAGAAAAACAACTAGGAGTGGGAAATTAGAGAGCATAACAAAAGGGATTAATTTTTTATAGTAGCCTAACATGATGCAAGTCTTGGGTAACTCCATAGAGAGTGCCTTCTCCTTTGTACCTGCATTATTTCCATACTAGAGAAAAGAGAGCAAAGTAGCCTCACCTTCTAGTTGGGTTTTCTATCTTAAGGGTTTCCCAGAGAAAATATTTGTGTTATCTTGTGGATGGCGTGTGATTGTATTTTATAGTTCTCTATTTTCTGTATTTTATCTATTTCATGCATAAGCAGAAAATCAGTAAGCAAATATTCTGGAATCTAAAGGACTTTAACCTTCATAGTGGAGATTTCAGTTTTATTTATCATACATGTTGTGATGAATTGTTCCAGTGGAATATCCATGACAATTTATAGATCATGTTGGTATCATAGCAAGTTTTTCTTTTGGGTATTTATGGGAAGTTGTAGGATCCAGGAATCAGCTTAAAGAAAAGTCTCAAAAACCCTAGCCATGGCAGACGAGTTTGTTCATAATAACCATCGAGATCTAGTAGAAGAGATATTTGAGAGGTTCGAAGCACAAGTCGTCGACATCAGTTGCAGTATGAATCTCCTCATAACACCTCTAACAATAAATCTCAGATCGTTAGAAGATTATGGAGGCTCTAACTCATAGATTAGATCATAGGGGAAATGAGGAGATCATGAAGACTCAGGGAAGGAGTCGTGAAAAGAATCTGAGAAAGAGCAGTTGAGTTTGAGTGCCATGAACACTTCAAAGTCACTATTCAATATGGACGTGAAAGTGGACATAAATCCATACCAATGTGAGATTGATGCATTAAAATTGAATCATTGGTTGCAACAACTAGAAGTTTATTTTAGTGTTCACCATATAGACGAAGAACAAAAGATTTCATTTGCTAGATTGAAGTTAGAGTGTCATGCTTTAACCAAGTGGGAAAGCTATATGAAAAAACTTAGGCTGGATGGTGATCCTATAGTGATTAGGTGGGAGGACTTTAAAACCCTCATCAAGTCCCAATTCTACCGTATCGGGTATATAGTGGACCAATGGATCCGGTGGAACTACTTCAGGTAGAGGCGGGGGCAGAGTGTACATGAGTACATAAAGATGGCCATCATGTTGGGTATCTCTCCCAAGAACCCATATGTACTCCTTAAGTATTTGGTGTGTTTACACAATCATTTGTGAAATCAGGTGATGTTATTCAAGCCAAGGACAATGGATGAGGCGTGTGTACAAGCATAATACTTGGAAAACGTAGGCCAAAAGAAGGGGCAACCAAGTGGTTCTAAGAAAAAAGAGAACCAAGGAGGTTTCAAGGAGGGGAAGAAGAAGTGGAAAGGGGGGAAAGATAAGAAGACAACAACTACTATGCATCAGTGTAAAGATCGTAACAACAATTGCAATCATTGATGGCCACACCGAGGAAAAATGTTGGAAACTGCATCCAAAGCTGAACTTGAAGAACAACAAGAAAGATAAAAAGAAAAGAACCTTTTTGCCATAGATTCAAGCAATCATGTTGGAAGTACCTCAGATGTGGATGAAAATATTGTTTGCAAATATGTGCAGAAGGAGGTGAATCTGAGTAGCCTTCGTCACTAGGAAGAGAAGGAGATGACCAAACTCTTCCACATCAAGATTCGGGTCAAGAAGACTAAGATAGATTCTATGTTCAACTCTAGTTCACAAGCTATTCTCATAGCAACGGATCTAGTCAACAAGCTTGGATTGGAAGTTCATGACCATCTTAGCCCCTATCCATTGGGTTGGGTAAACAAGGATGCATAGATAAAGGTAACGAAACAGTGTAAGATTAAATTTGTTTCAAGTGTTTATTTTATTGATGAAGTGGAATTGGACGTAGTACTCCTTGATGTATGTGTAGTGTTTGGAATCCCTTACATGTATATGAGGGATGCAATCTTTATGCAGAGAGACAACCAATACCGATTTATCAAGCATGGGAAATCCTACATCATCAACATGCATAAAGGCAAGTCAAAGATCTCGCTAGTAAGTTCCATCAAGCCAAGAAGTTGATTAGTTCTAGTAAGAAATATGTTTTGCTTTTCTTAAGAGAAAATTAGTTTGATGATGAGTCGATGAGAGTGAAGGCATCTCTAGAGGAGTGTACTAAAGAGCAAAAACATTAGTTGTAGGAGTTGCTACATGAATACAAAGGAGTGTTCAAGGAGCCTAAAGGGATACCACCCAAGAGGAATGTGGGGCACGGAATACAGTTATTGCCAGACTCCCCATTGTCAAATACTGGGTTGTATGGACAGTCTATTCTATAAGTGAATGAAGTGAAGAAGTGATTGCAATAGTTATTGGAGCAGGGTGTGATCCAACCAAGTACCTCACCTTGTGGGTCACCCATCGTAATTGTTGCCTAGAAGGATGGGACTTGGAGAATGTGTATTGATTCCATGGAAGTGAACAATATTACACTGAATAATTGGTACCCTCTGCCTAGGATCGATAATCTATTGGACCAGCATCAACATGCCAAGCACTTTACTAAGTTGTATTTGAAATCAATATATCACCAGGTGAGAGTCAATAAGAAGATACCTGGAATACTTCCTTTAAGACCATACAAGGTTTGTATGAGTGGTTTATTATGCCATTCAGTTTATGCAACACACCAACTACATTTATGAGAATAATGAATGATGTTTTACACCCTTATCTAGATTAATTTGATATTGTCTATTTGGATGATATATCAGTTTGTAGTGTTATCTAGGAGGAGCACATCTCACATCTTATGCATGTGTTAGAGACCCTGAAAAAGCATTGGAAAATATGTGAGTTTTCTCAACAATCTTTGGTGTATTTGGGGTATGTGATCGGTCGAGGGGAGCTCAAGAGAGATCCCACAAAGATGGAGGCCATCATGAAATGGCCAATTCCTACAAATTTCACTAAAGTTAGGAGTTTTTTTGGGGTATCACAATATTTGTGAAAGTTCATAGCTTCATTTTCAGTAGTAGTTGCACCACTCAACACCATAACAAGTAGTGGTAAGAGTTTCCAGTGGGGGGAGAATAAACAGAAGGATTTTGATGAGCTTTAAAGAAAGATTAATCAAGCACTAGTGTTGGCACTACCAAACTTGTAGAATCCCTTCGAAGTGGAGACATATGCAAGTGGGTATGCCATGGGAGCATTACTAATGCAGAGAGGAAGGATTGTATGCTATCATTCTGAAGTATTTCATGGGGCAGTTCTCAACTACCCTACCTACGACAAGGAGCTCTATACCTTGGTATAAGTTGTCAAAAATTGAATCATTGTCTGATGGGAAAGGAGACCGCCATCCACACAAATCACTGGCCACTACAATATTTCCCAGCCCAGAGTAATCTACAACAAACCATGCATTACAAGTGGATGGGGTTTTTACATCAATTTAATTTGGTCATAAAGTATAAGAAAGGTAGCACAAATAAGTTTGCAGACATGCTTTCATATCCACCCATGTCCAAGATTACAACTTTGGGAACTTTGATGCACATGGAACCTTTTACCCATGATGCATACAAAGAAGCATACACAAAATATGAGGACTTCAAGGAGGTGTTTCAATAGCTACAGGGCCAAATTCATATAGAATAAGGTGATGGCAAGGATAACTATCATTTCCATAATGGTTTACTCTACGAGCTTGACAAGATCTGTGTTCCTAAAGGTGAACAATTGCAACTTATCAGAGAGGCTCACACCTCCAAGGTTGCAGGGCATTTTGGTGTTGGGAAGACATTTTCCAACTTATAGAGGTATGTGTACTGACCCATAATGCAAGAAGATGTAGCACGATATATTAGAGGATGTATACTTTGTTGTACTAGCAATCCCAGTAACATGAACCAAGGTCTATACCTTCCCTTACCTGTACCCACTCGACCTTGGGAAAGTATTTCCATGGATTTTGTGAGAGGTTTACCGACAACCAAGAAGGGACATGAATATCCATTTGTGGTAGTTGACAGGTTCTGCAAAATGTGCATTCCCATGCCTTGTAAAAAGACCATCAACAGACAAGAAGCAACAAACAAGTTCTTTGAATAGGTCTGGGTGCACTTTGAGATACCAAGGAGGATCATCTCAGATAGGGATACCATATTTCTCAATGCATTTTGGACTACATTGTGGGAAAAGATGGACACAAACTTGAAGAGGTCTACAACATTCCTCCCAAAGTTAGATGGGCAAACATAAGTAGTCAACATGAATTTGGTGCAACTTTCGAGGGGTTACAATCAGAAACATTCGAAGACTTGGGATAAAAATATGATCCATATACAACACTCTTATAACAGAGCAATCCACACTTCTATTGGTAAGTCACCTTTTGAAACTTGATTTGGATATTTTCCACCTTTACCCTTAGATGTTGCATATGGACAACAAGGAGGAGTGAGGGAGGACCTCATAGGAGATGCATTAAAAGCATAATTTTTTTTTGAGAAGATTAAGCAAATCCATTTGCAAGTACAAGAGACACTGAAGAAGTCACAGGAAAAGTACAAGGCTAGACATGACCAACACAAAATAGAGAGAACATTTAGAGTGGGAGACAAAGTATGGTTACAACTGAATAAGGAAAATCCATAGGGTCCTGGTAAGAATATCAAGGCTTTGTGGTATGGTCCTTTTGAGGTATTGGAAAAGGTGGTAGATAATGCCTACAAACTCAGTCTACCCCCCATACATGCACATTTACTGAGTAGTGAATGTGGATAATCTCAAACTCTACGAGCCTTCCATGTTGGATATGGAGGAGGAGCAGGTCCTACCTTCCATAGAGGACTTAACACCAAATTCTCATGTAGAGTTATTAGAGGACATAGTTTTGCAAAAGCGGTCTAGAATTACAAGACAGGGGCAACATGACCTTTGGCAGATTTGGTTGAAAGGACAACTTCCAGGCAAAGCAAAGTGGTACTCCAGGGAAAAGGTAGAGGAAAAATTTCCTCACCTCATTCAATAAAAATTTTGGGGAACAAAAGCCTCCCTAAATGGGGAGGTATGATCCATATTGGATCATTATATTATTTTTCATCTATCTCAATGATTTCATAGTGGAAAACATTGGAGGAATCAACTTGCAAGATGACTTTAGTGGTAGGTCACAACTTGTAAAATTGGGGTCCAAAAAAATTCAGATCCATTTTGAGGCATCAAACAATGTTTATGGGGTTCTAGTCTTCAAAACTTACACCCATCTCCTTGATGGTGTTCTACACTTTGAGACCTTTCCAACGGCGAAAATTGTACATCAATCGAAGTTCATATTCAAAAGTTATGCCTCCCGTAAGTTGACCCATCATGTTGACCACCATGGTGCAAGAGGATGCCACGTCAACCCCCATTACTCATGCATATGGGTCTAGCCACATGAGGAATTTCAAGAAGATTCTAGAAGGTTCAAAACCCTACCACAATTGAGGATTGAGGAAGTAAAAAACCTACCCCTAGATGGTTGTCGAGCTATAATAAATACCAAGCCACTAGGAGGACAAGGGGTTCCATAATATGTTATTGTATTTTGTTCCATAGCATAGCAGAACAACTTAGAGTGGGAAATTAGAGAGCTTAATAGAGGGGGTAATGTTTTGTAGCATATTAGCAGGCCATAGGTCTCAGGTAACTCCATAGAGAATGTCTTCTCCTTTGTACTTGCATTATTTCCATACCGGAGAAAAGAGTGCAAAGTAGCCTCACCTTCTAGCTGGTTTTCTCCCATAAGGGTTTCCAAGAGAAAATATTTGTGTTATCTTGTGGATGGTGTGTGATTGTATTTTACAGTTCTCTATTTTCCACATTTTATCTATTTCATGCATAAGCAGAAAATAAAAAACTAAATATTTTGTAATCTAAAGGATTTTAACCTTCATAGTGTAGATTTCAGTTTTATTTATCAGATTTGTTGTGATGAATTATTCCAGTGGAATATCCACAACTGTTTACAGATCATAAAAAAATGGAAAAACCAACATTTAAATGACTTCGGTAAGCCTTCATTTCTCAACAATCTTTTTCCTTTTTACATGAATACAACTTAGTTTGGCTCTCTAGAGCATTTACATTAATTTCAAAAGGATTTGTTACAACATTCCCTTCACAATGTTAGCCAAATAACCCCTTCTACATTGCTCTACCTTAGTTTATAGGAAAATTATCTCCTAAGTTCAATGAGAAGGCTAGGTGTGCCCAACTGTTTGTCTTCCCCAACTCCAATGTTGTTATTCCTCTTTTGTCTTTTATGGCAACACTTTAAGGCTTGGTTGTCTCATGTTTTATTTATCTTTCTTTTTTTTTACCTTTTTCTCAAGCTTACATCGACATCATGACATTAATTGGGGGCATGGATGCTGGTTGATCTAGTGTCAGGCCCTTCCTTCACACTATCAACTAATTTTCTGACCTCGTCATCTACACTTGTAACCATGATCCCCTCTTATGTATCCAAACTACTTGTTTTGTTGAGTGCCTTGCATTACCTTGAACCAATAATCATTTGAATTATTCATGTGAATCCAATTTGGATCACACCTCCACATTGGGATGATTTTGGTCCCTAAAATATTCCAAGGACAGAGGAAAATTGATTTCAACTTGGTTCCTATCATACCATTTTTCTTTCCTTGGTGTTTGTCCTTTGATATCAATCTACCATATCTATTACCATGCTCCACAAATTACTCATTTAATTCTCTGCAGAATTGTATCATCCTCCAACTCCTTAAGATCATGCAGTGCATTGTCTTCTATGTTGGGAAGAACCTACTAATGTTATTCTCCATCCAACATGGAAGGCTTGAACAATTTAAGAACTAATATGCATATAAGGAGGAAGTCTCAATCTGAAATCATTCTCATCTATCTACTCAATGATGTCGAAGGGGCCATATCTTAGGGGCTTGAGCTTCGTTGCTACTCCTTATAAGAATTCCTTGCAGAGGTAAAGCTGCAACTTCTCTCCAAAGTAGAACTTATGATCTTCTATGTGTTGGTCAAGTCTAACCTTATATTGTTGCTAGCTTTTCTGAAGATGCTCCTACACTTTCATGTGTATCTATTGGATCCTTTCAACCTATCTATTTTCCTTCCTCAATTCTAACTACACCTCTACTTCTTAATTTTGTTGCCCACACATAATGTTCAAGGGTGATGGAGGTAGATAATTGAAGTAGGTCTCAATGGTGACTAGAGTGCTTGATTTTATGAGTTTTGAATATGCAAAAGGTGTTCATCCCCTTTTTTTGGATGCTTGCTATTATATCCTCTCAACAATCGCATCAATGTTCAATTGAAAATATAATATTCTTGTTGAGGGCAAGATAGGGAAAGGTTCAACCGACCCTTCCTCTAGCATAGAACTTTCATAAAGGGCTAACCTAGGGAAGGGCTAGTCAACCCTTCCTCTAGCATAATATTCCAATCAAGGCTCAACTAAGGAAAGGGTCGGTTGACCCTTCCTTTAGCATAGAATTCTTATCAAGGGAGATCTCGGGGAAGGGTCGATCAACCATTTTTCAAGCATAATATTCTCCTCAAGTGGATCCTAGGGAAGGTTCAACTGACCCTTTTACAAGAACAATATCCTCATCATAGAGGACATGGTGAAGTTTTGGTTGACCCTACATTTATCATAGTTTTATTGTTGAGGGGAGATTGAGGAAGGGTCAGATGACCCTTCCTCCACATTAGTATTGTCATTGAAGGGGGGGTAGGAAGAATCGATCTATTCCTCCTCCAACATAGTATTCTCATAGAGAAGAATAATAGAGAAGGATAGGTCAACCCTTCCTCTAGCATAAAATTCTCATCGAGCGAGAGCCTAGTGAAGGGTCGAACGATCCTTCATCCAACATAATATTCTCATCGATGGAGAGCTAGGAAAAGGGTCAATTGACCCTTCCTCCAACCTAGTATTCCCATTTGGGTGGATACTAGGAAAGGGTTATTTAACCCTTAAGCATAATATTTTTGTCAAGGGGAGCCCATAGAAGGGTTAACCAATCCTTCCTCCAACATAGTATTCTCATCAAGTGGGATATTATGGAAGCGTCTATTGAATATTCATATAGCTAGGTATTCATCAGGGGAAGCCCTGGAAAGGTTTGCCTAATCCTTTCTCAAGCATAGTACTCTTGTCGAGGGGGAGCCCATGAAAGGGTCAACCAACCCTTCCTCTATCTTAGTATTCTCACTAAGGGGGAACCTAGGGAAGGGTTGGCTAACCCTTCCTCCAACATATTATTACCATTGAGGCTAATCTAGGGAAGGGTCGATTGAACCTCCCTCGATTATAGTATTCTCATTGGGGGGAACCCAAAGAATGGTCAACTGAAACTTCTTCAAGCTTAATATTCTCGTTTAGGTGGAGCCTGGAGAAGGGACAATTAATGCTTCCTCAAGCATAATATTCTCATCAAGGGGAGCCCAAGGAAGGTTCAAACAATATTTTCTCAAGCATAGCATTCCCATCAAGGGGATCCTAGGGAAGGGTCCATTGACCCTTTATCTGTCATAGTGTTCTCATTGAGGGTGATCCTAGGAAAGGGTCAACATATTCTTCTTGTAGCATAGTATTCTCATCAAGGGAGACTCCATGGAAGGGTCAGTCAACCATTCCTTGAGCATAGTATTCTCATTGAATGGGAGCTTGGTAAAAGGGATGGTCAACCCTTCCTCAAGCATAATATTCATTAATATTAATATTTTTCTCCAAATATATCTTAACAATGGTTAGTGAACCCTCCCTCCAACACAATATTGTCATCAACTAGGGAAGGGTCATTCGACCCTTCATGGAGCATATTATCCTCATTAATAAGGTCCTAGGGAAGTTTTAGTCATCCCTTCCTCTTGTATAGTATTCTTATCAAGAGGGTATCCAGGGAAACGTGGGTCGACCCTACCTCAACATTAGTATTCTCATCGAAGGGGTGTTCAGGGAAGGGTCAGTTGATCCTTCCTCTAATATAATATTCTCATCAATTGGGATATCAGAGAAGGTTCAACTAACCCTTCCTCTGACATAGAATTATCATCAAGTGAGAGCCTAGGGAAGGGTCAGTTGACCCTTCCTCCAACATAGTATTCCAATAAAGGGAAACCCTAGGGAAAGGGTTGGTTGACCCTTCATGTAGCATAAAATCCTCATCAAGGGAGAACCCAAGGAAGGTTCGACCAACTCTTCCTTGAGCATAGTATTCTTGCCAAGGGGAGCGCATAGAAGGGTAAAAAAACCCTTCCTTCATCATAGTATTCTAAGGTTGAGTGGGTAGACCCTTCCTCGAGCATAGTATTATTGTCGAGGGGCCCAACCTAGGAAAGGATTAACCAATCCTTCCTACAACATAGTAATTTTGTCGAGGGGGTCCTAAGGAAGTGTCAATTGACCCTTTCTCTATCTTAATATTCTTGACAAAGGGGATCCTAAGCAAGGATTCGTCGAACCTTCTTCTAGCATAATATTATCATCGGGGGAGACTTCATGGAAGGGTCAACTAACCCTTTCTTAAGCATTGTGTTCTCATCAAGGGGAAACCAAGGGTCAATGATTGGCTTTTACTTGAGAATGGTATTCTCATGGAATGGGAACTTGAGGAAGGGACAATTGAACCTTCCTCAAGCATAATATTCATTAATATTCATATTGTTATCGAGGGATATCTTAAAGAATTGTCGATTAACACTTCTCATATATTAGAATGTTCATTGAAAGAGAGCATGAAGAATTTCTACCCAACCTTTCATTAGGCATCATATTCTCATCATGGGGGATATTTAAGAAGGGACAATTGACCCTTCTTCATTCCTAATATTAGCATTGAGGAGGGGGATATGGAATGGTCAACCAATTATTCCTAAAGCTTATTATTCTCTCTAAGGTGGAGATCAAGTTTTGTTTAGCTAACCCTTCCTTAACTTTAGTATTTCAGTCGAAGCGTAACTTAGGCAAGTTTTCACTCACCTTATTGATATTTTCAAAGGAAAGACCAAGATTAATTAAAACAACACTTCCTAAAACTTAGTATTATGCTTGAGGAAAAGCTTGAAGAAGTAATGGCTAAACCTACCTTTAGATTAGCTTTCTCTTCAAGAAAGAGAAAGAGGAAGGGTCGACCGATCTTTTCTCTAGATTAATATTCTTATTAATTGAGAATATAAAGATGGGTCACTTGACCCTTCCTTAAGATTAATATTCTCATCAAATATATTAATGAAGTATCGTCTAACCGTACTTGAAGTGTATTTTTCTCTTTGAGTGGGAGATTGAAGAAATCATGACCAACTCTTCTTCGTGCTTAGTATTCCAATAAGGACTAGAATGTGGAAGGATCAACCAAACCTTCTTCAAACATCTTATTGTCCTTGAGTCATGGCCTCTTGAAGGGTCAACTGATGCTTCTTCAATCTTAGTAATCTCCTATAGGAACAGATTGAACAAGAGATGATCAACCCTTCCTCTTTATTAATATTTTGGTTGATTAAGAGTAAGAGGAAGGGTCAATTGACCATTCCTCTACATTAATATTCATGTTTGAGTGGAGATTGAAGAAGGGTCAGTCGACCCATTTTATAAATGAATATTCTTTATTGATTAGTATTTGTGCCAAGGGAATGAATAGGAAACAGTTTGTCGACCCTCCTTTAGACTTGAAGTTTTCTGAGACTCTAGATTGATCACTCGTATTTCTATCATACTCAAGTGTTTATATATATTATTTATCTTTCCTTTCAAGTGGCCATGTGGAGTTGTTGATTTATGAGTATCCCTCTACTCATCATTAGTAGGTGGTGTGGTTCTCCAATGCATGTGTCTAGGAGGCGTCATCATCATCAAGGTGTTGTATGTGGAGCAAGCCTCATCCATCATGTATGCAAAGTGCTTCTCATGATGGTCATTATGAGCAATGGGTGTTGTTATCACACATCCCTATCATCCATCTAAAGGATAATTTTATTTATTTTTATCATTTTTACTTGTATAAAATTTACATATGTGTATTCAATTTAGTGTTGAAGTGTTATGAGAGCCTTCTGTAAAATTTGCATAACAATATGGAAGAGCACAATAACTTGGAGATTTTATATCAACTTATCATATTTATATTGGTTTATGTTCATTTATGTTTATATATTACATTTATTGTATTCTTATTGTGGAATATATTTATCTATGTAGACTCTAATTACTTTATATAGACTTTAGTTGAGTTATATCGATTTGAGGTGGTATCTTTGTTGTCATAAATTAACAAAAATGTCTCTTGGAATGTTAGGTTCTAAACATTATGTAGACATTCTATTCAATGGATTAATAATTGTTGAAGGATTACCCTAACCAAGTAGAAAACAATTACCCAACAACGATATCAAACATGGATGTGTCATTGTAAATGTTATCAAGGTTTTAAATTGAAATATTCAATTGTTGCATGCATCAAGATGTGCAAGTACATCATTAGAAGAAAAAGGTGTTTTTATTGAATGGGATGCATTACAAATTGCTAACCACTTCGAGTTCTCTCTACAACATGCTAGAGTGAGGGAGATAACTGGTGTCGATTCTAATTGTAAAGTTAAAAAGATTCTACATGAATCCAGGTTAGCTTTCCTTCTTATAAAATTTAGATTGTTACATAGATGTTCAAATCAGATAAATTGCATTACCACAGGTATTGTGGTACATCCTTGTGGCATTTTCTAGTTAGAGTTAAATCTTGCCAGTCTCGTATCTTGACCAATAAACAAAATGGTGGATTTCAATATAGGTTCAATCTTAAATGTTGAATTCATTAACAATTTTGAAGGTTTAGTGACACAAATGAACCAAAATCACAACATTAATTTATTGGGAAAAAAGGTGGATATAGTTCATCAATGTTCTTCAGGGCCAAATTATATTGCCAGGGGAATAATTTAATATGTTCTAGAAGGAGAGGTGGTGCACTTTGCACCACTCAATGGTAATGAATTTGTATTTTTAATCCAACGAGTCTTCCTCCATTGTGAAAAATGTTTCTTATCATAAGATTCTCTCCAGAGATGGCTTGCAAACCACCTACTTGACCTCAGTGATTCCCCTTTGGATGTGATATTAAAAAAAATGAAAAGGAAAATAATATCAACTTTTGGGTAGTATTCGAAGCATGTCCTCTAAAGATGGTGTATCCACCTATGGATAATGTTGATTGCATCAATATAAAAATTGTGACAACAAGGACATACAATTCGGTAAAGCACCAAACTAGGAGTGCATTTTCTGAA
This sequence comes from Picea glauca, assembly GCA_000966675.3. NCBI lineage: Eukaryota > Viridiplantae > Streptophyta > Pinopsida > Pinales > Pinaceae > Picea > Picea glauca. The sequence continues at coordinate 14,201 of JZKD02S0268761.1, forward strand.
AGGAAGTTGAGTACAAAATCTATAGAAACATTTTTCAAAGAGAATTCTATGAAAAAGTGGGTGTTAAATCTTGCTGTAATAATTTTTGTATTCTTCAAATTCCATTTCAGTCAACAGTTGAGGGTAATAAGAAGGTGCGTCTCATGAATTAAAATTCAATAAGGCTTTGTATTAAATTCTTTGGCATCAAATACCCTTATTTCCAAACAAGGAGAAACAAATAAGAGAACTCTACTTACTTACAATGAAGTTTGATACATTAGATGCTAGTCAAAATACATGGTGTGAAGTATTAATAATGAATTTAATATTCATTTAGGAATAAGCAATGAGAAGAGGTCCCCCCTCTTGTTTATTCATTGTTTTTATTTCTGCAATTGTTCTCCTTTCTTATATCAATAAAGTTGCAAATTTGGAAGCACATTTCAGGCTACACACCCAAGCGATGAATGCATCAAATAAGTTCTTTCATCCAAGAGGTTGAATGTGGTAAACTAACCATTATCAACCTTATAGCCTACCTCAAAGTAGTTGATTGTAACACACTAGTTCTTTCATTCATTCAATATTTCATGATTCCATTATCCCTTAGATTGATAAACAATATTCTTACATCATCATATTTCCTTGCTCCCCTCATTTCCCTTTCATTTCCTTTCTATGCCCCCTTTTCCATTTCCACCACCACATACGATTACTACATCCACTTTATTTTATTAAGGTTTACTCTTCATTTTTTACCTYGAGCTCCCACTCCATAGACTTGATAATTCTATCCTTAGGGAAGCTCCCCTTGAGCTGGAGAAAATCCAATCTAAAGAGAGAGGAAGAGCTATTGAGGTGACAACGAGTARCCTTCCTAAGTTGCACAAAACYAACACTTTGGTSATTGGGASTTTACACTTTTGTGGGTGCTAGATTTTGTTGTCATAGACCCAAAGAGTACAATACATATATGAATCAAAATACATAAACACCAAGGCTCTAAATGGCTCGTAGAGTAAAAAAAAAYCATACMAATAGTYTACAATCAAATCAAACTACATACTTGWCCAAATATAGATACTCTACTTCTTTGCATGGGTATGCTCAACATATTGACTTGATACCTTGAAGGTCAAACACCAATGTYTATATCCTRTGGCGGTGGAAATGGYTGAAAGTCATCTAGGATAAGTTCATTCATGATAGAAGGGGGGCGCCATTAAATATATCAAAATTAGGTTTTAGGGTAGTTGCGAGGTTTTAAATTTTTGTGTTTTTAATTTGATTTTTGTGTTTTTTTGGGGGGAGGAGGCACATTGATACAAAAATAGTCAAATCGATTAGTTTTGACTGGTAGACTGGTTCAGGCCCTGTTCAAATCAAAACCATTCATTTCTAGTTTAATATGTCATTTGCAAATGGAAACCTCCCAAAATAGGTCCAATCGATTGATTTTATAGATTATAATTTGATTCGATAACATTGGAAGACACACAAGATGAGAAGGGGTTTCAATGTATTAACCTCACAACCAGTGTAAGATATCACATAAAAAGAGACAAGGTTTTAAATTATTAACCTCATAACCAATGCAAGGTGGCCCACAAGAGGGGATAAGGCTTTAAAGTCTTAATCAATTTCAAAACCTTTTATTATCACACACATCACCTAAAAATACATCTCACAAATGCAGACACCCCATTGACATAAGGATTATATGTTGTTGTGAATCAAACCTCACAACCAATGTGGGATGGTGCACAAGAGGAGATCACCCTATTAACATAATGATTACATGATGTTGTGTACCAAGCTTCACAACCAATGTGGGATAACATACAAGAGGAGATTTATGCACCCACACCCACACAATACATCTCATGGAAGGACACCCTATTGGCATAAGGATTATATGTTCTCATGCACCAAACCTCACAAACAAGTCATATAAATAATTCCAAGACACTAGCACGATGTGTTCCATTATTTATGATCATGTTTATTATTCACTTTTTATTATCATACCAACCATTGTGTCAGTAGAAAGGTCACTACATTTGTGGACATAGTTGATGGTATGTTGGAACTTATATGTTGCCATGGAACAAAATTCACAACCAATGTGGGATAATGCACATGAGGACATGAGACTTTAAGGTAATAGAAACTATTTCAAGATCCAAATCAAGGCATTGTTTATTATCTTATTTATTATCACACAAACACCCACACAATACATCACGAATAGGAGGAGAGGAGATGGAATAAATACACATTTGCTTTTCAAAACTAATCAACCATTATGTGAGTAAGAGAGCCATTACCATCATCTAACATAATCTAATAAGAAGGTCATTGTCTCTGTGGACACCCCTCACATCACATTTATGACATATTGATGCTATCTGACAAAATAAAAAGGAAAGACATGTTCAAAATTTCACTTCGGTTTCCTAATGACTTGGTGTGTTCATGTATGATGTTGGTATCACTGGGATGGGGTGTTTTGTGTGTTCCTCGTGTATTTGATGTGTGATGGGGAACACCATTGATGATTGGATGGGGTTAACATTTCTTTATGTCCCCTCTCTTGTGATGTTACTGTGGTGGGATGATTCATGTTGCCTTTGTGGGATTTTCCTAGGTGATTTAACTTTATGATGTAACATTTGCTAGACATCACCTGGGGGGGGGTGTTTCATGATGTTAGTACCCTAACTGATATTTCATTTGCTAAGTTTGAGTTAGAAGGGGGGATAATACATATAATTTGATGGCGATCTAACCTTTTCCTAAGGTTGGACGATGAATTTTGATGTAATAATCCCTTGGTGATGGTGCACCTTAGGTTGGGATTTACGTTTTGTTGTTATCATGCTAGGGTTTTGCTAGGGAGAACATCTTTTATTTACATTGTACAACACTTTATTATAGTGCACCCTTCATTGGCGCACATGTTCATGGTGGTTTATGTTGATTTTAACCTTGTACAATATTTATTGCAAATAGATTTTCAATAAAAGAACAGAAAAGATACAATGGCAAATACAAACATTACACAAAGATTTTTCCCCTAGAAACCCAAACCGGGAAAACCAACATGAGAACTTCTCAGTGCTCACAAATTTTGTTAATGAATCTGCAACATTCTTCAAAGTGTCCACCTTCATCGGCAATACTTTCTTTTCTTCAACCATGTCTCTCACAAAGTGATATTGAATATCAATATGATTTGTCTTTGAATGATAAGTTGGGTTCTTCGCCAGAAAATTTGCACTCTGACTGTCACAATCTATCTTTACATCTTGCAATACCAACCCAATACCCAACATAATATAACACATACCCAACAATTTAATTATTTGGTTACTATTTGGAGGGGGACTATGGTTTTATTTCAACATTAACCTTTGTGCACACATGTTGAGGTTGTTTTAACTATTCAATGGTTCAATTAATTTAATTTATGTAGATCAAGGTTAATGGCTAAGGTTCCCTATTTCATTGACTTTATTTTCACACATGAAGGTGTTAATTGGTGTTGGTTGAGGATTTCTAGTGGTGCACCACCTTTCTTGGGCATAATTACCAAGGCATGCATTATTTTATTGTTTATTGGAGAGGTAGGCACACTTCTCTAGGGTGCATGGTTAGAAGTCTTTATGACATGGAATATGGAGCAATATTTGATTATTGAAGTCTAACCACTCTTGACACATTCTCTTAGGGCGCAATTCATTGGAGAATATTTTATTATTTGTGGGTGGTTGAGGTAGCTACATAACACACTTTCTAGGGTGCACCTCTCCTAGGTGCTCTCTCATCTTTATTGCATGGATATTTCAGCTACACTTGTCATCATTTGAATTCCATTGGAGAGTGCCCTTACCTCTTTGAATTTGGCATATATATTATTTTATTGAAAGGTGGTTATGGAGGAGTTTTATGGAGGGGCGCATGGTATACTTGGAGGGCCACACAAGTGGCTTTTGCATGCATTTACTTGGTCCTATTACTATTTTTGAGCATATCCTTGAAGGGTGCACTCGTGGAGATACTTCTTGTTATTCTTGGAGATATTTATCTGTTTGTTTCATGGAGTTTTGACATAGTCAAATCCCTAATTCACCATTATCTCCTTGCCTTTGTCTGTTGGAGATGGTCCACTTACTATTTTGGGGTTTGACTATTTTATCTTGCACATTCACCCATGGAGTTGGTTGCCTTGGGATTTGCTCGTGTGGATTGATTGCATGCATCTTGTGGATTGCTTTTTATTGTTGGAGGTTGGTTATGGAGCATCCTCCTAGGAGGAATATTTTGTTGTTATATCTCTCATGCACCTTGGAGGGCACACTTTGTGAGCTCTTCTAGGTGAACCCTTGAGCACATCCTCCTAAATTGAAGACTATTTTATTATATTTTGTATGCATCCATTTTTGGAGATGGTCTACTTACTATTTTGGGGTTTGACTATTTCATCTTGCACGTTCATCCATGGAGTTGGTTACCTTGGGATTTGCTCATGTGGATTGGTTGCATGCATCTTGTGGATTGCTTTTTATTTTTGGAGGTTGGTTATGGAGCATTCTCCTAGGAGGAATATTTTATTGTTATATCTCTCATGCACTGTGGAGGGCACACATTGTGGGCTCTTCTATGTGAACCCTTCAACACATCGTCCTAGATTGAAGAGTATTTTATTATATTTTGCATGCATCCATTCTTCAAGGGAAATTTCTATGTGGACCCATTTGATGGTGCATCCTTTCTTGGAGGTTTTTGTTGCATGGCATTGCCTATTTTTGGATGAGGGTGACCTCTCTCGAGGAGGCTAGCATCCACATGTCTTGATATCGTCAATCATGGATCTAACTACTTCAATATTTTATAGTTTATTGACTTGTAATGGAGTTAGTTGGAAAGATAATATATTTTATTGTATGAGAGCTTACTCACTCTATTTAAAGAGAAGTTTCTCTCCATTTGAAAGGGATTTGGCAATTAGAAGATTGTGAAGAAGTGAATGAAATGAAGGAAATTATGGGAGTTTGGAGATGTTGTTGAGCTTCTCTTGTGTATCAAACCTTTGAAGACTAATGAAGCATCAAGGTATTGATTTACTTTGTTGTATGGTTATGTTGTGCTTTTGTTGTTTATATATTATAGATTTTTCTTGTTATCATACTTATGTGAAGGCTTAATAATGAACTCAATATTCATTTAGGAATAAGTAATGTGAGAAGGTCCTCCCTCTTGTTTATTCACTATTTTATTTCTGCACGTGTTCTCCTTTCTTCTATCAATTAAGTTGCAAATTTGGAAGTACATTTCAAATATAAAACAACTCCTTCACATTTGTATTAATGAGTGGCACCCTTAGCCCCCCAAGACTTGATTCTACATCTTAATTTCATCAAATACTTTGGGGTAAATTGCATTAAACTAATTCCTTTTACCTTAAGTACACACCCAAGTGATGAATGCACCAAATAAGTTCTTTCGTCCAAGAGGTTGAATGTGGTAAACTAACCCTTGTCAACCTTATAGCCTACCTCAAAGTAGTTGATTGTAACACACTAGTTCTTTAATTCTTTCAATGTTTCATGATTCCATTAGCCATTAGATTGATAAGCACTAGTCTTCCATCATCCTATTTCCTTGTTCCCCTCATCTCCTTTCCATACCAACTTTTCCATTTTCATTACCACATAACATTACTACAACCACTTTGTTTTATCAAGGGCTACTCTTCACTTTTCACCTTGATCTCCACTTCCATAGCCTTGATCCTATCCTCAGGGAAGGCCCCCTTGAGTTGGTGCTAGATTATGTTGTAACAGGCCCATAGAGTGAAATATGTATATGAACAAAAATACACAAACATTAAGGCTATAAATGGCTTGCAGAGTCAAAAAACAATTATACAAATAGTCTACAATCAAATCAAACTACTTACTCGTCCAAATATAGATACTCTACTTCTCTGCATGGGTATGCTTGACATCTTGACTTGATGCCTTGAAGGTCCAACACCAATGTCTATATCCTATGGCAGTGGAAGTGCCTGGAAGTAATCTAGGATAAGTTCATTCACGATAGAAGGGGGCATCATTAAATAAATCAAAATTAGGTTTTAGGGTAGTTGTAGGGTTTCAATTTTTTGTGTTTTTAATCTTGTTTTTGTGTTTTTTTTTGGGAAGGGGTTTTAATGTCTTAGCCTCACAACAAATGTAAGATATCACATAAAAAGAGATGAAGTTTTAAATTCTTAACCTCACAACCAATGTAAGGTAGTCCACAAAGAGGGGAGAAGGCTTTAAAGTCTTAAACTATTCCAAAACCTTTTATTATCACACACATGCACCTACACAATACATCTCACAAAGGAAGACACCCTATTGACATAAGGCTTATATGTTGTTGTGAACCAAACCTCACAACCAATGTGGGATGA
>JZKD02S0268772.1:8073-20642 GCA_000966675.3 Picea glauca
CATTTGACTACCATTATTTTTCCATGTCGCTCGAATACCATAGCGTAGTGAACTTCGTAGCTAGTGTTTCAGATGACTCAATTTCAGGAAGGTCGCTCCTTCCAGCATCTCCCAAGCAATGAAGGCAATGAGAATCAACAACCAACTGAAATGAAACTCATAGCCCCGATCTTGAGCTTCACGATAGCCTTGCTCTAATTGGTTGATGAGGTAGCTCGCCCAGTTCATTTGCATCCCTTCAATTCATTTTCCTGCGAGGTCGACGACAAACCCCATGACTTGCGCTGGCCTATTCTTCCCAACAAGATTACCAACGATCATCTGGAAATCCAGGCGCACTGTGCCATTCTAGATGGAGGCTACCTTATAGCTTGGCTTCCCCTTGTCCACATTGCCATAGGTGTCTTTTATTGTCTATGCCAGGGCGTGATATACAACCTTTTGTGGGTAAAAATCTAGGGGATTTGGTCCTTGCATGATTAATCCAGTGATCTGATGGATCAATGTCAGATCTATTGTGATGTGACTGTCCAACCATAGGTAACTTCCATGGAAGCATGAAAACAGGAGTTTAACACATGTGTTAACCTCTTGATGTCTGTCAAAGTGTGGGATCTTCATCAAATTAAGAATGGTGGACCTCACGATGTCCATAGTCCATGACTAAGGGATTATCTTTGACTTCTTCCCCATTGTCTTGGTCAAATAATTGTGTGGTGCAAGAATTCCATAGTTTTTTTGATCTCCCAAGTTGAAGTCATTGATCTTAAGAGTCATAATCTTCTCCAACTGTAGTCCTACTATGCGTATCCCCTTCGGGAGGTAAACGGTGATCACTGTGTAGTCGAATTCCCTTGGGACATTGTCATGACTCACCACACTAGCCAGAAGTAGGATGTAGTCAGGTGGGATTGATGAGCTAAGCTTCGCATTCGCCAAGTCATCAACATTCTTGGTTCATTTCTTTGTCGTAGTTTGGGAGGGCCCAGATCGATGTGCAGTCAATGGGGATGCTTTCACTCCTCTTTTCGATGAAGCTTGTGCTCTTGTGGACATGAACTTTTCAGCCATGAGGTCTATCAGAATCTCTTCGACAGATTTCTCTACTGCGCTAAAGTCACCTGAGATACATGCTTGAGATATGATATCTCAGGTCGGTGCACAAAAATTCAAGGTAGCAGAACGGATGGCGATGTCTCAATAAGCATAGCGTGGTAATAGTCAGCGCTTTGTGGGCTTGAATAATCATAATTAGAAAAAGTGTCCATGTTAAGACATTCGACGAGTTAAATATATAACATTGTAAAAGTTTCTTCCAACAGGTAGGAATTCCTCGATCAATGCAATTCCATCCATTATGGCGTGGTCCCAACGGTCCAATGGTGAACGTTCCAGAAATAACTACATTTCTATCCATTCTGGAGCGTTGTTCTAATGGTCGGGATGCCTCCAACGTCTATATCACTCTTCTATGGTGAAGTTCCAATCTATGATGTTCTGTTGTTCCGACGAGGTTCGAGTTCTACAAGCCTTCCTTCTGTGAAGTCTTCTCTAGAACCTCTTGCAATTTTTTTAGGTTTTCTTTCTTTTTACTGAGTTTTCTATATTTCTTTCTTGTGATTTGCATCTCTGAATTCCTCTTTCCATTATTTCTCTTATCTCCTCATGGCATAGTAACTTTGCATAACTGAGGGCCTTTCACAGGGTTCGAGGGTAATACAACTTCTCTTACTATTTCTGGAGTAGATGCTCTACTCTCCTGTGTGTATAAGTTCTCTAAGTATTCTTGTGTTCTTTCAACTTTGACATATAGGTCTCTAGCCCTCAGTTGCTTCTACTTGTCCTCTTGTTCTTCTATTAAGCACGCTATTCTCCTAGCCATGAAATCCCTTAATTTTTTTTTTTCTAGAGCTTCCTCTTGTTATTTCCCGTGGATCTGATCTCTCTCGATCCAAGTATTTCCTAACAAAAGTGCAAAGGGAGTGTTCTTATCAACAAAATTAATGACCTCTAATTCTTCTTTTATCTATGTTCCATGAGAAATCATAGGTACATGGGCAAGTCTTCCACATAGGTTTATCATCTTTCCTTTAAACAATCCTATTCCTCCCACTGAAGGAACCATAACAGGCTTTCATAAGATTTCCCAAGTACTTTATGTCATAATGTTCATCTGTGTTTCTGCATCCTATACACAATTGTTACAAGGGAAGAAATTTCTATGGCCAAGTGTAAACCACAACGGAAAAATGTGACTGCAAAAATCAACTCAATTCCAACATATGCTATACAGACTAATGTGCAATACAAGAAAGAGGCCTACCTCAATCCAACATTTGATGATGTTCCACCATTGAGCACTTTGACCCAAAGCTTTATACCTGCAAGAATTTCTCAACAAACAAGAAAAGCAAGTAGATAGTGATGATATAAAATGGATTAGCACATCATATAGCATAATCCATTAATAAAAATTACAAACATGACCATGGATAATAATCATATATTTACAAGATACCAATAGGATGGGAAAGGAGTATTTCTATTAGTAATTGATCAGTAGAAGTGTCAACATTATAGACTTCTGTGTCGGCACGGTTCAAAACCAAGAAACCAAGTTCCTTCCAACTGGGTCTCCACCACTCAATCCTCCACCAAAGGCAAGCTCATGAGAAAGAGGCAAAAAGGTCCTCTCAACAATAAGGGAAGATCTTGGGGGTTGAACACTGTGTTCAGACTTTAGGGACAAAGGGATGCAGACTCAATATGAAATAATTTCTCCAGAGTAACTTTTCTCTCAAATTTGAATGCTTTCTCCTTATTTTCCATAGTTTGAAATTGTGCTCTTATAGCCTCCAGAATGAAATTGAAGGGTTGAGTCAGAACATTTCAAGTATATGGTAGGCCAAGGATCAGAGATCGTCTGTCATGACATGGAAACCTGACCTCATTTTGTATTTTCTGGCACAAATCTTGATATACGCGAGCTGTAATGGAGAAACAAGTGTATACACATCTTTCATAGCAGTTAGGGAGCGTATATGTGGAAAAATGTATAATTTTCAGCTCTGGATTCATCAAAAAGGGATGAAAAGTCTGCATAGGGAAATGGAAAAAGGCCCTGTATGCAAGATAGAAATGGTGAGGCAAATATTGTTATAATAGATGCCCCCTAATGTGTGAGATCAGAGGAGTATCTGCGATGACCGAAATACATTATAAATAACCTAGAAGTGGAGTGGTAGAGAACCAGTTGGATGAACTCAATTTCTCATTACATTCTGTACTAACTTTGCATATATGGCTACCAAGAATACAATGCAGATCCATGTGGAAAATATACCAAACAAGTGCTCATGGTCATGAATAAGAAAATACAAATGCGGTTATATGTCAAAAGATGTCATAGTCACAAACAAGGCCCAGTAAAACCAGTCTCAAAAATCAATTTGAATATATATGTATACCATGGAGTACAATCTGATCTCCTATGATCACTGAAGTCAAATAGGTATTGGTCCAATGAAATGGAAGCAACAACTCAAGAAAGTTGCAACCACATAGTGATGTCTTCAAGTATTCTACACTATACGCCAATGGTTCAAGTCTACATCATGTGAATAAATGAGTTGAGGTCAAAAATGATGAGACATCGTTTGATTGTCGATCATTGAAGTATACCATTAACAAACATGAGATGACCTATCGATAATGAAAGTAGGTATCAAGGCACTGAGTACATCTCTACAAATGTGAATAAAGGAGTTGGTGTCGAACACTTGAGAGATCCATTGATCAGGAGACATTGATGTATTCCCATTTGTCAATGGTGAGAGAGCCTACCACCAATGACTGCAAGCCTCAAGGTACTCAAAAAACTCTAGGTCCCATATCCAGATTAAATGAGCTGAATTCTATGGAAAGAGACATGCTGAAAGGAGAGCATTGAGGCATCTCTCATTAGTCATCATGAGGAATAAATTAGGAGCTTCATAATTTGGTGGAGATTGGACAAAGAACATGTTCACGAACCAACGACGCTGTGTGTCTTCCGTGTGTGCCAAATGCAAGCGATACATGAAAAGGACCCCCTGAATATCAACCAATGATGAAAAACTGCTGACAAAGGCAAGGAAACCACCAATAAGGCTAATGGAATCCAAGACACTGCATGAATACCAAAGTGTGAATAGATGTATTGCCATCGAACACAAGGGAAACCACCCAGTCAACGACCAATGATGAAATGTCGATTGTTGGGTTCAAGGTGACCTACCAATGATGAAGGTAGGGCAAGGGTGAATGATAATACCAAAGTATCATGTGATTATGTGACAAACTGAGGGTATGGCCAACATGAAAATTCAATATCTCTGATGAGTGGCCGACACAGGTTGATAGACTTCCTTTGAACAAGAGCATGAGACATACAGTGGACTCCGACAACATGGACTCAATGATGTGACAATTAGATGCAAGATGCATCAATAACGTTCTATATAGGGACTGGAAGAGTAACTAGTTGATAGAGAAAACTCTGTAGTGAGATTAGCTTCCTAAGGCCATGCTAAACCCAAAATTATGATGACACAATGACTCAATAACCTTGTGCTTTGTTCAAAGGTGACACGACTGCTTCCAATTACAATATAGTATTCCCTTCCCGCCTGTCTTTTTTTTTTTTCATAACAAATGAATGCTATGATACAGAGGAGGGAACGAGTGTCGCAAGTAAGCAAAACTAGTTTCAGCAGTGGAACATACCTCTGCTCAATGCAAGGAAATGCATGCGAGAGATGGACACTCAGGGTGATGTTCCCTCCAGGTTATAGGGTGTCAAATTGCGAAGGATAAAAAACAAGGCTCGACTTGGTTGAGGATGCAAATTGCTTAGGAAACGATTTATAAGGTAAAGAGAGAACTGGCTAAAGGCTCAATACATCAAGCAAGGGAATGAGATGAAATCACAACTTAACGCCAAAAAATGTCCTTTTTATATCTTTTAGTCTACTTGGTGTGAAAAAGGGGTAAAATTGTGCCAAATAGACATCTTTTCAAATCCAATTTACGAGTGTGAAAAAGACAAGTTCACTCGGCAATCTTTTCTATTTTTGATAGCGAGTCGGAAAAGAGCTTAACTGGGACTCATGATATTTCAAATCCAATTTTAACGAGTGTGAAAGAGACAAATCACTCGGCGATATTTTCAGTTTTTGGATGAATCAGAAAAGATCTTAACTAAGACTCGTTATTGGGAGTCTGCGGGTAATAAGGCTGCATGTGCATGAATGAGAAATGAGGCTCATTGTAAAGTCACGTATTGAATTATAATGGACTCCCAGTCCTAAGGAAAAAAAAACTCGGCAATGGCACCAAATGAAAAAGAGGTTCTAACTATGGTATCGATGTTTGGTAAGTCTCTACCATTTATTAATGATGCTATTAATAACAGATGGAGGTTTATGCGTCACAATAAATGGGTTTGTACCTAAGGCATAAAAAGCGGTAGTCAAAGGATAATGCAAAAAAATGCACGATGGAGTAGATACCTATCTTATATGCTAGGTTACGAATATACCTACCCGAGGAGACGAACAACCAACCATGACGTTGAAATCCGCAATAAAATTGAGTCAAAACTACAAAAACCAACTTAAAAGTATTCTTGAATTAGTCCATTAGACAAAACAGTAGCATAAAACTATATCAAGTGGGTAAAAAATGGCTTATAAATAGCCATAAAATCAAAATTTAATGTATCATTTTCATTTTTACCCAAATAGTGCAATTTGGACTAAAACACCTCCAAAATTCAAACGACGATCATGGGAGCAATAGGCAACGCAATCATGCACCGTCTAGACCAGGTAACTCTTCATCCCATCCTCTTTAAATTCAGTGGTTTACAATTTTGAGTTAGGTTCTATTTTGTTAGTTTTTAAGGGCGCAAATTGGGTTTTTCGGTATACATGAGTTTCTCTGAATAGGTTGCGTATACGACTAGCTATACACCCCTGTGTGAACCACAAGGGGGTGTATATCAGGCCCTACCTGTGACTATTTGTAAATAAAAGACGTATATGTGTGCAAATGGTAAAAAAAGATGTTTCTAACTAAAAAATGATTTGTTTTTTTGTAGGATGGTATTGGAATGGAGAGAGAAAGAGCATGAGGAGGTAGATGCATTAGTGAATCAAGATCCAGTGGCTCAAGCAACTTTAAAAATATTGGGTTTTTACAAGTTTTGGGCTCTCAAAGGAATGAGGGCCCAAGTGAGGTTGTTGGAAATGCTGGTGGGATATTGGGATCTCAATAGCAAGAGCTTTATCCTTCATGGACAACCATTAAGGATCAAAGTAGAGGACATCTACTTCTTTACTGGACTTTCACACCAAGGAGAGGTTGTGGATCTCAAGTCACGCGGGGCAGGGAGTGGGATGAAGGTCGAAGAATACATAGAGGCCCACTATGTTGCAGGGACTCCCATGGTGGGAATTCAAATCCATATCCGAGCTATAGGTAACCTCATCCTGAAGATTATTGTGCTCGTTCTTACAAGGATCATAGGATCGGCCTTGTTGCATCAAGCATCGAGACCACTTATGTTTTACGCACTAGAGTGTGCGAGACCCACCGTCTACGATTGGTGTACCTCACAGCTAACCAACATGAAAGGTCAGTTGACAGAGTGCAAGCAGGGGGGAAGCAAAAATTTTGATTTGCCTCTATCCTTTACAGCTTCTTTTTTGAGTGATTCCTAGGTCTGGGACCTAGAGTGGAGATCATTCCTAGAGGACCACATGATCTGGATATGGTGTGATGGATTGAGGTCATGAGACGACACGGGGGAGGTAGGGTGGTGACACCCTACAATGATGATTTTTTCTTCTGGTGGCAGAGACAAATCATAGCTTTGGACGACTATCCCTATGCGAGAATCGATTTTAGAGGATATCCTTATATGCCGCTTCCACCAGGAGCCGCCTACGATGCCATAGGTAAAACTTTTTTATATATTTCATTTTTTTGTATTTTTGTATTGAAGAGAACAAGAATATTTTTGGATGGTGTTTTAAATATTAACTTTATACTTGTGTGATTGGATATGTGTGTCCACAATGGCCAGAGATATTCCTACGACATAGGTGGAGGCACCAGGGAGATGAGGCAGTGGGAGGAGAAGTGGAGAGATTTTTACAGAACGTGCAAGGTAACCTGTCTGGTTTGACACAAAGGATTCCTATGGTTTAGGTGGAGGATCTACCTGAAGCCATGTAGCGACAGATTGTTGGTGTACCTAGAGCATGGGTACAACTCTTTCGACATCTCACAAATGCCATGGTTTTCTATCATGATACACATCTGGTGCCATAGGCGTAGATGTCATGGGACACATATATCTACTGTATATGTATTTTTAGGGTTTTAGCCCCAATTTTGTAATATAAACACCATGTGTTTTGGAAATATATAAAGAGGGATCTTCGAATTTACTCATATCTTACAATTTAATGGTCTTCTTTGCTTTATTAATGTGAAAAATGCCAATCTAAAACATAATTAGTGTAGGCATCAGATACATGATTAGAACTTCTAGGAATGTGAAACTATGTAATAAAATCAAATTGTCATTCTAAAAGATGTACTCGTAGGAATCAACAGAGTAACGTCGGATCACGCACACGGTAATGACCGTTCAACTGACATATGACCAACTGAGAATCCAGGCGAACCTCTAGAGAGAGAATACCATGTGAGATAACATCACGCAAAAGTTCTATGACAACGCTATATTTGGCCACATTTTTCGTGGATGGCCCTAAGCATACACCACCTGAAGACTCCAGTAGATCCTTGGGTGAGTAAATCACCCAAGCGGAGGAAGCCAAGTTCCGTGTATGATGACTGGCTCTGTCTACGAATCCTAGGTAGACCGAAGACTCCATTGACATCTGTCAACCAAAAGGGAAAACTCGATAAACAAGCCAAAGACAAAAAGAAAAAAGATGTATATGCACTAAATTTACATTAGTATACAAAGGGTTTCGCTCAAGCCCAGAGCTGAAGCGTAATACCTTTTCAATTAGAGCCCATTTCTAGGCTCGACCAATTTGTTCCCTTCATAATCTTCCAATTTGTAGGCTCCTTTTTCTATAACACATCGTACGATATAAGGACCATGCCACATGGGTTTAAAATTTCCTTCCCCTAGAGGTTCTTTGGCTTGGTCATACAAGAGGACCAATTCACCTTCGGTATACAACTGGGGATAGAAAAACTTGTCATACTGAAACTTGACATATTTTTTTTTTGCCTCGATAGCCGTAAAGGTGTCTCGACGCTGCTCGTCAAGATTCTCTAGGTGCACTAGGCATCGCTCTAAATCTGAAGTGTCAGGTAGGAGCTCGACTGCCAATTTGAGATAATGGATTTCAAATTCAATGGGAAGTATTGACTCCACACCATGCACTAATTGAAAAGGGGAAAAGCCGGTGCGAGTCTTAATTGAGGTTTGGTATGCCCAAAGTGCGCGATACAACATGATGTGCCAATTGGAATTACTCTGACTGATAGTTTTTTGCAAGATGGTCTTGAGAGACTTGTTGATGGCCTCTACTTTCCCATTTTCTTGGGGGTAATAAGGATATGAGTGACCATGTTTAAACCCCATCTTAGACGCTAGTTCTACCATCATTTCATTCTTAAAGTGACTGCCATGATCAGTGACAATCTCACTCGGGATACCGAACCGGGCGATAATTTGGTTGAACACAAAGAAGGTTGCAATATTCCCATCAGATTTTACAGTAGGAATAACTTCATCCCACTTGGTAAAGTAGTCGACAACCACGATGATGTGTTGATTCCCCCAAGCCAAAGTTGGGTTGCAATCAAAAAAATATACCCCCCACTTGGTGAAGTGACCGACGGTAATGACTGGGTGAAGAGGGGCTGGGTGCAAGTGCATTTTCCGAATGAACACCTGGTAGGGGTGACACTTCTTAATCACTTCAATGCAATATTTAAATATGGTGGGCTAGAAGTAACCGACTCACAAGATTTTTTGGGTTGTCGCAAGCCCGGATAGGTGACCACCACAAGCCCATTTGTGGTATTCATTTAGGAATAACTCATCTTCCTCGTGAGTTAAGCAACGATGTAAGATACTATCTATTCCTCGAAAATACAAAGTGTCACCGATGATGGTATACTTTTTTTCTTGGTATCTAACTCACCGTCGATCATCTCGCGAGAGATGCTGAGTGAACTTCAAGGTTTGAAGATATAAAACTGCATACCAGGGGTCAGACGACGAGACAAGTAAAATGTGTTCATCTACAAAATAATCGACATGGATAACATCCTTGTCTAATCATGGGAAATCAGATATTAACTTTACAAAAACCAGTGACTTCATGGACTTGGTTGAAGCAAAGTCGAGTTCAAATTCTTGTAATATGACAATCCATTTATTATATTTCCCTCCTATGATACGCCTAGTGAGGACGTATTGAAATGGATTAACGTCAATGACTATAGTAGTTTTGAAAAGAAATATATAGTGTCGTAAACGTTGGACTGCGTGAATGGCATGCAAAGCTAGCTTTTTGACGTGAGAGTAATTAAGGTCAGGGTCGACTAAATTTCGGATGAGATAGTAGATGACGTGCTCATGGATCTCATCATCCTCCTGAACTAGAACCATACCAAATGTCTCTTTGGAAACGACAATATATAACAAGTAATCTCTATTGTAATCAAGAGATTTTAGCAGAGGAGCCAATACCAAGGCTTTCTTTAAGGCATCGAAATACTTCTAGGCTCGCTCATCCTAGATAAACGGGGTGTATTTCTTCAGTAGGCGCATGAAACCCATAGTGATATTGGCATAATTCACTATAAACCGATGCAGAAAGTTAGCTTTCCCCTATAAACTTTGAAGTTGTCTAATCGTGCACGGGGGAGGCAATTGAAGTATTTCCTCAACCTTAAGAGGATCTACCATGATCCTAGTCTCAAAAACTAAAAATCCTAAGAGACGACCATACCTAACGCAAAAGATGCATTTGAGGGTTTAACCAGATTCTATAGCAACGACATATTTCAAAAGCCAGCTGAAGGTGTCTGACATGATCCACTCTCTCACAAGAGTGAGCAGCAAGATCATTGAGGTAAGCTTTGACTATATGATTGAGATCGTGAAAAGCGAAATTCATGGTGCCCTGGAAGGTTGCTCCGACATTTTTCAGGCCGAAAGGTATTTTTCAGTATGCAAAATTACCCCAAGGACATATAAATGTCATCTCGTTTTGGTCCTTAGGTTTGATCTGGATTTGGTTGTATCCTCAAAATCCATCCATAAAGGAAAATATTTCTCTTCCCGCACACTCATTGAGAATCTAATCAATGAAAGGCATGGGGAAGTTATATTTAGGACAAGATTTATTCAGGTCACGAAATTCCATACACACATGGATGGTTCCTTGATTTTTATTCACAGGAATGGGGTTGGATACCCATTCAGTCAAGGGAACTGGGTACATGAAGTCATCATTAAGTAGCTTCTCCACCTCTACCTTAATAGTGGGGACCTTCCTAGGATTAACAACTCTAAGATGTTGTCGAACAGGTTTGTCCTCTGGATAAGTTCTAATTTCATGTTTGAAAATATGAGGGTCGATCCTTGGCATCTCTTCATATGACCAAGCGAACACATCTTGAAATTCTTTAAAGAGGTTGGTGTATATCATAATCTCTTCTGGTGAAAAATCCACACCTATATTTACGTTCTCAATTTTGCCAGGAGTACGAGAGATGTCGATTGAGACGGTAGGATAAATACTTGCCATATTTCCTTTGGCATAAATACCATGCGTATCAAGTGGAACTATGGCATGACTGACTATCTCACTCAAGGTAAACTGAAAATCATCTTTCTCGATTCTTTCAAGACTTGGGAGAAAATAATATCGGTGATGCATATAGTCCCAAGGTCTCTCAGAAACATTCATGGATTCAAGGATGTCTTCATCCAAAGGCAAAGTCTCATCTAAGAAATCATGTGAACAAGATAATGAAGTGGCCCATACGGGCCTAAGAACGGGATCCTCCTCATCCGTCTGTGAGGTAACAGGATCGGGATCGGCGGAACAGTCAAGGATAACTTGATATGCAATTTTCACTAACCATAGTGGCATAGCCATGCCAGAATGTGACTGACCTTCAATCGATGAAGTCAGAGAAGCTAGGGTCCAAGGATCACTAAAATAGGAAGTGCGGAAAGGAATGGACCTCTTTGCTAAAGCATGCCTACTAGACATGGCGTAAACTTGGTGAATCGGTGCAGAGAAGTCAAAAGTACCCATGAGGGAAGAATACATTTTGACACCAATATTCTTAGTTGTTGGCTGATAATTGTCAATCACAAGGATCGACGGTCCAACAGATGCATTAGGACTAGAGTATGCAAAGGATAACTGGTCGATCGTCACGATCTCCCCCTGATGAGGAAAACAAAGTACACGAAAAATGAACGACATGAAAACGACCATAGCATAGGTCCAATTGCGACCTAGTAATAAGTTATAATTGAGAGGTGCATGAACTACCTCTACTTCCACCTCTACCATCTTCCCACCTAACTAGAACAAAAAGGTGGGGAGAATACCATGAGGTCAGAAGGAATGACTGTCAAATGCAGTCAACATGTTCGATGACTTGGAAAGGGTCGAAGAACTGATATCTTTCCAACATACCAGGGACATCATGCAAGTGGCAACACCTTCATCAATGACTGCTTGTTTGATAGTATACTTGGAATACTTCATGTGGATTTGAAAAGCCACATGGTAGGGTAAGCGAGGCTTCACGTCCGTGACATCAAACTTGATGGCTTTCGAGCCACTAGGTTCTAGAGCTCCTAAGGCAGAGAGTAAGGCATTCCTCTGTGATGGACACGTCTGGAGTACCTCCAAATCTGACATTGCACAAGGGGTTTGGCCCATATATTCAACAATAGAGTAGTTATGGGTGGCTCTAGCATTAGGGTTGTGGGTAGAGCGCTTGAGTACTCCTTTCGAAATATGAGCCGGTGGCTCTGGTTTCTTGATCTGTAATTTTGTCTCTAGGGGTGGAGGAGGATATTCTAGGCTGGTACTATCTTTTGAAGAGATATAATCTCTAGAGTGAGTGGCTATATCAATTTTAGCATCGACCATATTGATTCAAACACAATCGCCATCTTGCGACGGTGGATTTTGACTTCCACCTGACGCATTTCCGACGCTCGAAGAACTTGAGGCTAAGTGTTGGTTATTTGGGAATGGATTTGTCAGCATAGTGGGAGGTAGATTTAAAATCCTCGTAGCCTTTGCAAGTTTGGGGCACAAGTGGGTAAGGTGGTCATCAGTACAAAGTTTACAAGGAAACTTCACCTTATGCTTCTCTTTCCTACCCTCTCCAACATTATCATTATGTTTCCAATTATTATCTTTGTCCTTGGGTTTATTATTATTATTATTCCCACCCTTATGATTATTTTGACCTTTCCTTTTATTCCCATCTAGTTG
>JZKD02S0268794.1:0-20642 GCA_000966675.3 Picea glauca
TATTTAAGCATAGAGGGGCTTCCGCAGTGCAAGATATTAGATATTATTTTGGGGATTAACTGCGTAGTGTAAGTCATTAATCTATGACCCATATCCATGAGTATTAGTCGCAACTCACCAATAATTCTCATGATTGGAATAGTCCACTTACCACTCATTGCATCGGGTGATGCTCACAGGGGTGAAGAAATGGGATTGAAACCAACGAAATTAATCACATAGCATCAATCATCACTTATGGGGCTTGCACCCGGTAACCAGGACTTCCCAGGTGGTCACCCATCCCAAGACGCCTCTGGCTCAAGTGCGCTTAACTGTGCAGTTTTCCCCACAATCAAGCCCACTTAGCTTGCTACCCCATTTTACCTGTTACATTATATATAACTTCCATTTACTTTATAAATATCATTTTGATATATATATATATATAATATAATATGCTTAATTCTCCATGTTGACATTATATATAACTTCTAAATGTATATATTTGTATGTAGACACCTCGATGTAGACACCTCGATGTTCCTCAGAACATTCCCCAGCCCTGAGACCTTAAATGGTTAAAATCTATCTGAACCTGGGCTTGAGCATTGATTATGTGTCTTGGAGGTCGTAACCATTGCAGGGTAGCACGGGCGGGTAGTCAGTCATATTATTGTCTGTTGATTGTCGTTCTTTGCTTGCAGAGGTTTATGTGCGTCTTAGATATCTATGTTGTCATCGAATTGTGTGCGTCATGTTAGTCATCGTGTGGCAACACTGACTCGAATGTATTTATTATCCTTGTACAGAAGCACACACACACACAAAAAAAATAAAAATAAAAAAATCACTTGTTATAAGAGGTTGTCGCCATAACGAGGAGGTTCGTTACATATGGTATGAGAGTGGGTTCGACCCGTGACTTGGGATCACTACGACTTTCATTGACATGATTTGATTTACTACTGTTGATCGAGTTGATTGTGTGCATTCAGGTAAATCATGGTTAGAGGGCGCCGCGGAGGCAGACGACGGGGTGCTAGGGGAGTAGGCATGACGCCTCCAGTAGCATCTACACCTGAGGGGCCTCGCCCCCAGGGAGACGAGCAGGTTCTCGGACAGGAGAAGATAGTAGTTNCGCTGAGACATTAAATGGTTAAAATTGATGGGAACCTAGGCTTGAGCATTGATTATGTGTCTTGGAGGTCCTAACCATTACAGGGTAGGACGGGCGGGTAGTCAGTCATATTATTGTATGTTGATTGTCATTCTTTTCTTGCAGAGGTTTATGTGCGTCTTAGATCTCTATGTTGTCATCGCATTGCATGTGTCATGTTCAGCCTCGTATGGCGATGCTGAGTCAAATGTATCTATTATCCTTGTACACACGCACACACACACACAAAAAAAACTAAAAAAATTATACTTGTTATAAGAGGTTGTCGCCATAACGAGGAGGTTCGTTACACAGGTCATGCAAAATATATTAATTTATGGCTATATATTATTATTGAGTATCCCCTCTTAGAATATGTAGAGGAAATAAGAGCTTAAAAATCACAATTCTTGAAAAATAGCTACTAAAATATATTATATATCATAGAGTGGGGTGAAGAAGCAAGTAGGAAAGGATGGAAAAATATCCCTCTCCCAGAAGGATAATTTGATAGAGTAAATATTCTCTTCAAATGTCTAGTGGAATGTGCTTTGTATTATCTCCATATTTTTTATAATAAGGGATGGGGAATGAAAGGATATATAGTAAATGAATGATATAATAATTTATTATCAAATTCCCATTGTCCTCCAGGATCAAGAATTTGGCAATATATTTGGCAGAGAGACCCTCTCCCTGAAGTAAATGTTTTTTTATTGATTATGATCCTAAAACATTATTAACAACAGAAAATATACAAAAGAGAGGAATGTAAGAGCTCTTTATGTGTGCTCTATGTTTCACAATAAATGAAACAACACATCATTTGTTTTTCTATTGTTAATTCTCCAAGAAAGTGTGGAAATACATATATAAATAAATTAAAGGAAGGGTCACATTCCCTAGTTATTGGGATGAAATGTTAATTTTTCTATTGAGAAATATGGTTAGCATGGTAAAAATAAATTTCCAACAATTATCTCTACCTCCCTCTAGAGAAACAACCTTGAAATCCATCCTGGTTGTAAAAGACGTTCAAATTTAGGGACTAAGGCATGTCATGGATAGATTTTAATTGGAAGGAGAGGTCCTTGGCTAATAGTTTCCTTAATTTATATCCACTGGCTATACAAACATGAATAACCCAAAAAATCATTAAAGAAAAAATAAAAGATAATAATGGAAAAGGAATCTTTTGCAAAATGGAGACAAAAACAAAAACAAAAATCAATCATTTTTTATGCCACATCAAAAGGTAATCTAGGGGAGGAAGGAGCAGGGAGGATTATCTTTGTTTGTAAAGGAATTTAAATAATATCATTTGCATGGGGGATACAATGAAAAAATAATAATAAGGCTTGGGCATTGTCTCTATATATGGGATTGAAACTAATTGTCTCTCAATGATATAAGGAAACTATTGTGATAAGAAACTCCAAGTTTGTAATTAAGGGAGTGAGGAAGCATTCTAGGTAAGCTTAGAATAGTTTCACTACAAATATACACAGAACACTAAAAAAAGAGAAACAATTCAAGGGTGTGGAGTATCATCATGTTTTAAGAACCCTGAATTCAAAAATAGATACATTGGAAAAAGAATCTTGCGCTCTAGAGAAAGGCATGATAAGGAAAAATCAAATTCTAGAAACACAATTCTTGGTATGTGCAATATCTAGTAGCTAAAAATTGTATAGGGGGACAACTTCCTAAATAGTTTGTAGCAGAGTTGATGGGTTTTAAAAATATGGCCCAAAATGGGGATCTCATCTTTATTGGATAAAGTGCAGAGATTGATGGTGTTTCAATATAATAGCTTTTCGAAATTCCATTCATAGATACAATTGGTCATAACTATGTGGATATTGAGGTCAAACTCTTTTAAATTAGCTTTTCTATGATTTTCAGAGTTTCTTTGTTTCTATGGAACTATTTCAAGGTTTATACTTATAATGTTTTTGTAAAAAAATATTTGTATGAAGGATATGAAACCAATCCCCTTTACGGGGGACCAACTCAACTCTCCCTACAGAAACCAACTTGTAGGAGACACTAATCTCCTTGGTTGAGAACCAAATCATCCATGCCAATAGATACCAATTTATTGAAACATCAATCTCCTCGAGCCTTTGACAATACCTGACTATCTCTTTTCTTAGAAGTTTCACCTCACGAATGCGATGCTCTGTCTCTTATTTCATAGTTCTTGAGCTACACAGTTCCATAAGTTCCTTTGTAATTTAACCTAGAAACCTCCCTTAAATGATATAATGTTATCATTCTTTAATTTTTCATGTATCCTTGAACCTACAAGCATCATATCTTCTCTTCCACAATCCCTACTTCGACCTTCACTGTTCCATCACTTCTCTCTTTCTCACACACTTGAACTATATTCGAGCAGTAGTTATTTATACACTCTATACCTTCATGAATTTTTCCACATACAAAAGTATTTCCATGGATTTGGCTACATATCTCCTCAAAACTGGGTTGTGAAACTCCTTAGAAACTGACCTTCAATGTGCTTTCATTGTACACCATATGCTTCTCTAGAGAGAGCATGAACCATGATGCTTAACAAACATCATATTATATTAAGATTTTATCTTGACCATCGACCTTATTTAGAATATCAAGACCATGTGTAACCATATATCACAACCATCGTTTGATATGGACCTTCATTCAATGATAACCACCGATCAATTTCACCATCCTCAAGAACACACCATGCAACCACAATGCTCAACCATTGTCTTATCATATTCTTAATTAAATTTCAATTGTTTATATCATGAAACATAGATTCAATGCTAGCTTTTTTATATGAAATTCAGATTAATCTCGATCGTTGATCCAATTCTCACATGGTTAAAACCTTTATCTCACATTTGTCATATGATCATATATGGGGTTGATATTTATTGTCAATCTATCTTGATGGATTTAGCGTGATTCTAATCCATATATATATTTTTTAGTTAAAACTTTTTGTGACCTTCAAATTACAACCTCAAGTTATACCACACTCATTTTTCATCTATACTTATAAATGTTTCTAGGTATTTATCCATGGGTCTACGATACATTATGAGTGATAGAATATCTCATCCTCTAGGTCATCCGATCTGTCAAAAATGGACAGCTCCTAGGCCATTGGATATATCACCTTCTGGTTCTTCTGATCTATGACAATCTGTGACTTCCTGGTATGTCTAATCTATGACAAGTGGCCATCTCCTGGGTTTTCCATTCTGTTGTTCATACTCCAATTTTCAAACTCTCACCATGGGTCTATGACATCTCTATTATTCTCTTATTCATGACCTCATTTGTTCGACTGATCCACTCTTGATAATTCACCATTTTTTGATATCATATTGTGGTTTCATTCTTATTTTATTATTTCTCTTCTTCTTCGTACAAAGGATTCTTGACACTTAGTCATTTTTCGAGACATCTCTTGGTACTTATTCATTCTTGAT
This sequence comes from Picea glauca, assembly GCA_000966675.3. NCBI lineage: Eukaryota > Viridiplantae > Streptophyta > Pinopsida > Pinales > Pinaceae > Picea > Picea glauca. The sequence goes on from JZKD02S0268794.1 coordinate 4,624, forward strand.
ACATAGCCAATTCTTGAATTCTTACCATGAGTCTATGAGACATCGCCATACTTAGTCATTTATTCATTGAGTCCAAATCTCACCGCATGTCTGTGGGTCTCCTATACTTAGTCTATTTTTTGCCTTCTCACTATGGGTTCACAGGTTTGTGCTCATTTCTTCACATACTCCCAATCCTTCGTCGTTCTGACTATCTTCATGATGTATTGATACATATTCATTTTTTTATATCTTGTGTGCTAATGTGGAAGATGAGGTGGATACCACATGGAAGTCTTCATCATGTACATTGAATGGTGTGGCATCAACATGTGTCATGACACGTGGTGCTGATGTGGAATATACAAAGTTGTTGATGTGATATTGACATGGTCATTTAGTTTTGGGTACCAAACTTTTGATCATAGCCATTAATATCCATACATCAACTATTTGGATCTAACCACTAAAATTTAAGAATTTATACATGATTCCATAACTTTCCCATTCTTATTCAAACAACTTAATTCCTCCTCTACATTACAAACCCATTGAAGTCATTTTTCTTTATAAAGATGGGATATATTGCTTGTTTCCATTCACTTCATTTTGAGTAACTGAGACCTTCTTTTCAATCTCAACACTACTCATATATGCTACACCATCCTATACATTATTGTGCTCTCATATTTCAGTTCCCATTATTCAATCAAGTTTATTTTCTTACAACAAAAATCTTTCATGGGATTCTCTCATTCAACCTTCCAGTTGCATGACTTCTCCTTATAATTGTGCAACCCTAATTCACTTGGATTGACTATTCATTCTCATCCAATATCGTCCCTTAATTATTATTCTATAGGTTCATCTTCATTCGAATTTGATTTTCACTATACCTGTGTAAATACAGTTATATTCGGTTGATTGTTCACAACTGTCATTACCTTACGAAATATTATTGTTTCCCATAATATTTTCTTCTTCCTTTCTCTGTCTAGTTCTGGCTCAATCCTTGGAATTTTCATTCACACAGGGTAGATACACAACAAATGACTAAGAAAACACATGGAGGCATTCATTTCATCTCCCTATCAATGACAATGGTCAATCTCCCCATGCATTTGTTATCACCGACATTCTTTGACATCAATGAAAACACAATTTTCAACAAAATCGTCCTTCATAATTGATGGAAACAATTAGTTATTTGGTACTTCATGTACATCTCTCATACTTCTTGTACATATCTTTCTCTACAAATCAACCCCTTTTACATTCATTACTCTTTATTTTCTCCTCCTTTTTCATTACTCTTTATTATCTTCTTTGCGACCAACACCCTTCATCCCTTTCTGCAACTCCCCCTGATCCATTGATCTTCTTGTAGTTATTCAGTGTGTGGGTGGTGTAGAGACCACCACCAATTTATTTCAAATATACTCAAATGCTTTTTTAGGGAGAAATTTTGTAAATATATCAACAACATGTTCCTTTCTGCCAATATATTCTATCTGGACATTTTATTTTGCGACTTTGACTCTTAAGAAATGATAGTTGATTGGAATGCGCTTTGTATTTGAATGTATGAGAAAAATTTTGAAGATACTAATTGCATTAGTATTTTCAAACAATATTGATATTGGCTAATTATACTCTACCTGAATATATTTCAGTGTTTGTTTCATCCATAGAACATGTGTACAACTGAATGATTCTCCAATGTATTATTCTTTTATTGTGGGTAGGGAAATTTATGACTGTTTCTTACTGAACCAAGACACTAGATTCTTTCTTAGAAAGAAGACTACATGTTATCGGTGTTATTCCTACGATGCACACTACTTTCCCAATATGTATTGGTGTAAGTTGTCAAAGTAATTTTGTTTCTCGTGTGATACCATAAACAAAAGTCTAATGTGCATTTTAGATATCTGAATATTCTTTTTTACTTCTAGCACATGTGTTTCCTTTCATGCTACTTGAAATATTCCAAATATCCCTAGTGATTTCATAATATCTGGTCTTGAAGTTGTTACATACAGGATACTTCCTATCATTGATCTATATAGGGTTTGATTTCATTCATTTGATTAATATTCTTTTCTTAGCTTACAAAAAGTGACCATGGGTGTGATGACAAGTTTAGAGTCTTACATTCCAAACATATTCAACATCTTTTTGAGATATTTGGTTTAAGAAATGAATATTCCTTTACTGGTTTCAATAATCGAGATTTTGAAAAAGAATCAAAGTTCTCCAAGTATGGACATCTCAAATTCTTTTTAAATTTCTTCTACAAACTTTTGGCTCATCTTGTCAGCATTACTTTAAAAACTGATATCATTCACATAATCTACAATGACTAACATCTCTTCATTTTCTATTTTCATGTAGATATTACTATATATTATTTCTCTTTTGAAACCTTGTTGTTGCAAGTACTTGTCAAGGCTTCAATAGTATGCTCTGGGATATTGATTTAATCCATAAAGTTATTTCTTCATTCTCAAAACATAATCTTCATTTTCTAACACCAAAAATCCCTCTGGCTATTCAATGTATACGTCCTCATCTAAATATTCATTCATGAATGTTTACTTGACATCCATTTCTTACAAATTAAAATGATTGAAACCTACAAATGAAAAAAACATTCTAATGGCCTCTATTCTTGCAATAGGAGCAACTGTTTTTGGAAATTCAATACCTTCTACTCGAGCATACACTTTAGAGACCAGTTTTTCTTTATTTCTTATTACTTTTCCATCTTCATCTAACTTACATATGAATACCCACTTTGTACAAATTACATTTTTATCTTTGGGTTTTCGGAAAAGTTCCCATGCCTAAGTTTTCTCAATTTGATATAACTTTTCTTCCATAGAATATATCCAATGTCGATCTTTACTAGATTTTGCAAAATATTCTAGCTTTATTTTGGACAAAAAAGAAAGATTCATATGTTAAGAATCGCTTACCAGTTTTCTCCTTGTCTGAGTCCCAACATATTTATCACCAAGAATTAAGTTTTCTGGATGATTTTTTTGCACAACCCTTGACTGTGTTTCTCTATCTTGAATTCTATTTCTTCTTGTTCTCCTTCATTTTCTTTTTTTTGTTCTTCATATTCTTGTTCTTTTGCTTTGTTGTAGCCCATTTCTTCTTCTTCAAGTTGATTCATGTGCCTTATTTCTTCATCTAATCTGAAATTTATGCTCTCAAAAATATTCTACAACATTTTGTTGTAACATCTATAGGATTTTCTTTTTGAGGAATAACCAAGAAAAATTCCTCCATTTGTTATTGAGTCAAATTTTCCTATATTCTCATCATCTTGTTTAATGTAACACTTTCCTCCAAATATTCTAAAGTGTTTGATAGATGTTGGTCGACCTTTCCATAATTCATAGGGTGTCTTTTCATTGTTGACTATGGTTTTTGTAATATCCCCTGACAAAGCCCCAATTGTAATTATGAATTGTAAACACGTTTGTTAGGCTGGTGAGATGAGTTATAATAACCTAGGAGGCTTATGTGATGATTAGGCCAGAAATCCTAGGATGTTAAAGCCAATATTTTGTTTTTTATATGTAATTATGTAGATCATTAATAAAAATTATAGATCGTTGCGTGTAGACCGACCACAAAGAAAGAGTTGTGGGGGATTAATCTCCACTAGGTGGGAAAGGGGCTAAGTGTCTTAGAATAGGAGTTAAGCTAGAGGGATTTCATCTAAAGGAATAATATTATATTATTATTTCCTAAAGGCTAAGGCTTAACATATTATGTGCTGTCCTAAGTTACTAAGGGAAAGGGGGACGAGTGTTAAGTGGCTCATGTATCTTGAGGCAGACATGTGTCAACCAAGGTGCATGCAATTTTAAGTGGGAAAGTCAACTCACTGTCGGGGAATATCATTCACGAGTCTCATGATTCTCAGCACAGATGATACTCAACCATTGTGTGGGAACTCTCGCGAGGTTAGCCACCTAGGAAGAGAGCCATACTCCCCACTGGGGCACGCCCTAGTGTAACCTGCAGACACTGGATTTGTCCTGCATATTTCTTATGAAGCCCGATGAACTTGTATCTTTCATGAGCCATGTTGTGTCGTAGTGGTTGGTAGTTGTTCCCAACGTAGTTTTGTCTAAGCTTGGTTTGTTTTCATATTCGGTGTCGATACTTGTTTTCTGTGGTTGACTTCACCTGTGTGTTACTCGAATTCTATTATTGACATCACTTATGTTTGTTTGACATAAGAGCTGAATTGAAGGAGTGGGTTGTTAGGATTGTGAGAAACTCTCCCAGGTGAGAGATTTTCTTGGGAAGTGAGTTCTCCTGGAAGGGATTCCCGTAGCAGCTACAATACTCTGAGACTTCTGGTCCAGCCTGTTGTTGAAGCCCAAGGTAAGGGAGGTATAGTAGATGATGGACTTGTATTAGTGAAGGTGTACCCTCTTGGGGTAGAGAAGGTGTATGGGAAATGAGGGTCTGTGGATTGTGAGTGTAAGTGGCTCCTGGGATAAAATATCCTTCCTATTTTTCTATATACCTTCCTTATTGTCCTTGCCAAGCCTAGAATTCCCTTGCCCGATGGAGTTTAGTCCCAGCTCGGGGGTGACCCACTATTGAGCGTAATGAACAGCGTGGTCTAAGTCTGGGAGGTTCATGGAAGGCCTGCATGTAGTTGGTGGTCTTCTATTAAAATATAAGTACCACTTTTATGTTCATTTACATGTTTTGTCTTTGTACATGTGTTATAATTGATGAGTAATGTATATGTTGTATGTGTAGGATTACTATTATTTCCACCTTAATATGTGTATTAGCATATCATGTTGTATGTTTATGTTTATATATATGCACATGATAATTTTCATTTCTATGAGGTAGTATGTCCTGGCCTAGGTGGCCTAGATGTGTTAATATTGCTTCCACTTGAAAACATGTATGAGTAGAGTATTGACGTCTATTTAATTTCATTAGATAGATATATATTTATATGTGTGAATACCAAATGTTATCTCTATCTTTCAGTTAAGTGTTATATGTGATTACTTCTGTAAAGTTACTCGATGGCATGGCCTGGCCTGTTGTTTAAGGTCAGGAATATCACAAAAATGGTATTAGAGAATTAAAGGATTCATTCATTGGGTAGCACTACCCGTCTTGTTGTTGGCTGAGGATGTTACAATTTGGTATCAGAGCTAATGTTTTGACACTAAGCCTGGATGGGTCATGTTGGTGGTTAACGAAACAAAGATTTCAAAGCAAATTGTTGTCGAAAGGGGAGAAATTAAAGGTTCAGAGTGTCCCTAGGTACCAAGAGAATACCTTGGCCATATTATGAACCTGAGGAAGTATAATAGTTCAAGAAAACCAATAGAGAAACAAGCCACAACAACTGTTGTGTTGCGTCGTGGGGTTTAAAGTTGGGTCGTAAGATATACGCATGAGAAAGACCAACGTTTTTCCATCTATCAGATCTAAAAAGAGATGCATGAGGGTTATCCTGGAAGTCCTTCGAACTTTGTGACTTCGGTGAAGTTATGTTTTAAGAAGAAAAATAAGGGTCGAAGCGCAATGTCCCGAAGTCACATGGCATGATGACCTCACCTAAGATGACATGGACTTCCTTATTTCTACCACGTGTCAGTTAGAATGGAACTTTGACAGTCTTGTTAAGCCCAAAAGTAACCTGACATGTGGGGCCACATGTCACCACCTTAATTGATGGAAATTGTATTATGTGGACCTCGAAAGGTTAACAAGTTCAGCAGTTCGGCATTCAAAATATTTGAGGTGATAAAGTGTAAAAAATTTCGATGTCTAGAAGTGACATGGATTGCTAACATCACTCGAAATGACATGGACACTTGGGATGTGTGCCACGTGTCAGTGAGATAAGAACCTTTGGAAGATTGAAATTATAGTTAGATCATGACACATGTCACCCATCAGATTGGGCCACGTGTTCGCTTCTAGTATTCCTCCACATGGAAATTCCCTCAAGTATGGTCGGTGGGGTCCCTGATGGATTGCATAAAGAAGTTGAACTTGGTCAAGAATTGTTAAAGTTTGAATACTCTTGAATCTCTGGAAAGTGGAGTAAATCCTCACTATTGATCGAGGAGGGGCACGCGGCAGGAGATCTCGTATTTCAGAGACTTGGAACTCCAAATGATTTATGATATAAAGAATCGAGGCCAAAGAATTTTGAATACCCAAAGTTTGGAGTATATCTAGACCATAGATCAAGATAAGGTACGTGGAAATAGATACCACAGTCTAGAGATTGAGCACCCCAAAATATTGGAGAGCATGGACAACCCAAAACTTCTGAAGCTCGAAGTTTTGCAATAAATCCCAACCACCAGTTGTTGAGAAGTCGTGGACCATTGATCCACTCCTCTTCATGAGTTCGCCAATTTAGCACTCTGGGAGATTATTCTGGTGTGCTTTGGAAACCGTCAAAGCCCAGAGTCCTGAAGCTCCTATCCACAATAGATATTAACAAAGAATGTGGACCGTAGATCTATCGTCCTCCGTAAATTCGCTAGTTCAAGGTTCTGTGATGTTTGTGATGTGTGAAAAAAGAAACCTTCGAGGCTCCAGAGCCTTAAGGTTTTAAGGCTCTGTATAAGTGCCCAACTATTAACACTTGGTCACAGTCATGGTCTCCTGTGAATTAAGGGCTGAAGGAAAATGGGGGCTAGTGCTCAATAACTTTGTTAAAGAAGGGAAAATAGGTTAGGAAGGAAGCAGGTGGGTTTCGTCTGGTTCGAACCTACATCAAAAGAATACTGAAGACCTGGGAACCTTATGATAAGGTCCAACAAATATCTAATATCCATTAGCTCAGAGAAAAGATATCATCGCACAAGAAGTGCATCAGAGAAGAAGCCCAAGTTTTAAAGGATCATAGCTTTCTTCTCAAGGCTCAGAATTGAGAAAGGAATCTGTCATTGGAAAGGTCTTGGAAAAGGGATTCCAGATGTAATAGTTACATTAAAAGAAAAAGAAAGTTCTAGATATGTGTTCAGATAGAAGAAATAAGGAAGAAGGTTAGGGAAAATTATTCATTCTACATCTGAGATTTTTCAGAATTCATTGGATCAGATATTGGCTTCGAAAAGAATCATGGAAACCCCAAATGAAATTCATTTTTGGGGAAGACAATCCATGTGACAATATTTGCACATAAAATGTGAATGCTAGGTAGAGAAGAGAGTAGAGAGGATTGTATGAACAGAGAAGATGTCGTTGTTGAAGACCATGTACAGAAGCATTTGAATCAATATAAGAATGCATTGATCCAATTTTATGGTGTATTATGGTTGATGTATGTATCAGTCCAATGCATTCCTGCAAGGAGTGAAATGAAAATCCCACAAGGAGTGCGTCGAAAGATTCTGGGTTTAACTTAGAAAGATCAGGAGAGATATTGTGAAACTTATACGAACAAAAGTGCAAGGGTAGCATAGAGTCGTGCAAGGTGTGCACAGGCCAAATTAAGTCTTAGAATTATCCAACCTGAGGGAAGGAGGTTGAATAACTTCTGTTGTGAGGAGTGCACAGAGTTGGAGTTCCATATAGCTAGGGGTTATTGTGAAGGCCGCAAGGAGTGCGAGCAGGATTCTTGAGAATCCTTGAGTTGCAGTGAGAATCAATCTCATGAAGGATAGAGTTGTTAAGTGTTCAAAGGAAATACGAGATTTGAAGTCACCTCATGGAAAACAACTTCATAAGGGTTGATGCAGAGTTGGATAGAAGAAACCTATCAAGAATATTAACGGATGGTAGATATCTTTAGAGGAGAGAGGTCTTGACAGTGGCGCGTCATTAGATCAAGTGGAGTCGTGAGGAAGATAAGAGTTGGGAGACATTTAACACTTCGAAGCTCGAGAGGAATAGTTTAGGTTGTCGGTCTGAAAGAAGATCTGACCATCGATCTCCTTCATTGGGTAGAAGGTTTTGGGTATCGAAGGGAGGGACGTGAGTAGTCTTACAACATCACGAAGTGTGAAGTACCAAAGCATGTGGGAGTTGGACCCCAGGTCATATCCGGAGGTCACATCGTCGAAGGGAAAAGGAACAGATGTAGCACTCGCTAGGCTCTTTGTTCAGAGTTTGAGGATCGAAAGACTTAGGGTTGACTCACAGAAAAACACCCAAATTCTGAGATCATGAAGCATCATTTGGATAGGCGTGTGGTCATATCTAGTGCTCACATAGAGGAAGCTTGTGCCCGCCACTAGTTCATGCCGGTGAGGTTTCATGCAAGGAACTATGGATTTGTTTCGTGTATTTTCTAGTAGGGACCAGAAGAGCTGCTCCAGCTCCAAGATTTTGAAGATCCATTGACCAGGAGGTCAGAAGACCCCGCTGAGGTTGGGTTACTACGTCAAAAGTGATCAGGAAAATAATTGGCATGTACAGTGACTACAATAAGAGCACAAGAAGATTCATGAATACGGGAATAATTGAAGACTTCTGAGTTCGACAAGGAAACGTTTTACATGGAGAAAGAATTTGTTGAAATTGTGGTAGCAACAATTTAATTCAAGTTGGTTGAACAACCATAAGCAGAAAAATGATTCTTTCATGTTGTAAGTGTTGTTGATGATCTTGATAAATATGGAAAGAAGAAACAAAAAATTGAAGGTTGGTTATAGGTTTGATAAAAGAGAATGAAAGATTCTACTACCATCATCCATACAGGTAACATCAAATTTATTAATGACATTCATGTAGGTATGAGTTTTTATTTACTCTCTTTGCATACTTGCTGAAAGGAATTTAGGTAAGAATTTCCTCATCCATATTTATTTTATAAAATAACTTGATTATATTATTTGAATGCATACCACTGGTTGTGGTAAAGGCTAGATACCTATATTAATTCAAATCTTTTTATCTTTTCAATGCACACACTGACATAGTAGAATGCCATGCTAATTTGGTTATGGGGTAGTAACCAAAGAATTAAAAGATAAGAACTTGTTATAGGATTGAATGCCAATACGCTAGTCATGTATGAGACCAGGACATGGTTTGATATGGGAAGGTATGGATATGGAAAGGTTATGAGCCACACAGGTACTAAAAGCTTCCTACCTTTATATAAAACTTGGAATGCAACCTTTTTTCTAACACTAATTAACACCACATAATTATATTCTTGGTGTAGTGTTCAGGTTGAAAAGGAAGGCATCCAATTAATTGGGAAGACAATAGGAAGTGTGTGGAGAATGTGTCAACACATTGGCCAGAATTCCAACTTATGGATGGTGAGATACATGATTGAGATAAAAAAACATTATGTAATTCAATGCAAGGTGCACTAAATAAGTATGTATTGAGAATTGCACTCATGCATAGTAAATGATAGAATTGTCTACTAAATGAAATTGTTGAATGTGTTTTGTAAGTACATGTATATATATTATTCAATGGAAATAATTGTTACTAACAATTGAAATTTTTTTAACTCGTGAAGTTGAGGACATTTCAGGGAGGTGTTAGACATTGCAATAAGAAATTTGCAAGTCAATTAGTCACATGAGCATTGACTACAATAATTTATGTTGTTCAGAAAAATAAGTAATGAACTTACAGATATTATTGTGAACATGCATATGCATATAATGACGAGTCATTATATTTTGTTAAATTGTTTGGTAACTGTGATTTAATTTCCAAGTGTCCGAAATTTTAAGATAAATGCATAAGATTTTGTACATATTACAGTTGAATTATGATGTACAACAAATACTAACAATTTGTTGGTTGTATGCAAGATGAAGCATTGCAGGAAAAATGATGAGATGATGTTGATTAAAGTTATAATGTTGACTATAAAGAATATCTTGGAGAAGATGTTGAATGGAAATCTCTGAGGGTAGCTAGAACTCGTAGAGCCATGGTGCTCTGAGACTTATGGAATTAGTCTGTTGTTGAAGCCCAAGGAAAGGGAGGTGTAACAGCCGATGGACTGTGTGATAGTGAAGGTGTACACTCTTGGAGTGGGACAGGCATGTGAGGAATGAAAGACTATTTGTTGGAGTTTTGTTGGGGTTTGGTACCTTGACCTAGACCATGCTGATATGGAAGTTTTCTCAATCAAAAGATAAGTATCAATTCTCTATTCATTATATGTTATGTATCTTGTATATAGTTTATAATGTTATTATAATTATCTATATATATATATATATATTTCATGTATGTTCTAATGTTGCTTCTGAATTAATAGGTGTACGAGAAAAGTGTTTATGTCTATGGAGTCATATCCATGCTGAGAGTTTGTCAACAGTTAGATCTAAGGTCAGATGGCACATCGTGGATCTACAGCCAGTGGGTGCTTTCAATGAGGTTTAATTGAAGCATGTAACAAGGAACAATGAGCGGAATTATTTTCATAAGCATCTATATGGAATAGAGAAATTGATTTTTAGTTGTAGTATGAACACCAGAATTGGTGCTTGAAAGTAGAGAACCAGGTGGATAGTAGGCTTCCAATAGCTAAATATTGGATATTTTTGAAGAACTTTTGAATTATATATGTATAAACAAGTTGCATTAAGGATAGTGAAAAAATAAGGGGAGGGGATTGTAATATCCCCCAACAGAGCCCCAATTGTAATACTGAATTGTAAACATGTTTGTTAGGCTGGTGAGCCGAGTTATAATAAGCTAGGAGGCTTATGCGATGATTAGGCCAGAGAGACAAGGATGCTAAAGCCAAGAGTCTGTTTTGTATATGTAATTATGTAGATCATTAATAAAAATTATACATCATTACGTGTAGACTGACCATGAAGAAAGAGTTATGGGGGATTAATATCCACTAGGTGGGAAAGGGGATAAGTTTATAGGAATAGGGGCTAAGATAGAGGGATTACCTCTAAAGGAATAATATTATATTATTATTTCCTAAAGGCTACATTTTGACATATTCTTTGTTGTCCTAAGTTCCTAAGGAAAAGGGGGGCGAGTGTTAAGTGGATCTCATGCAACTTGAGGCAGACATGTGTCAACCTGGGCACATGCAATTTTAAGTGGGAAAGTCAACTAGTTTCCATGGAATCTCATTCATGAATCTCACGATTCTCAGGATGGACGATACTCCACCATTGCGTGGTCACTCTCGCGAGGTTAGCCACCCAATAAGAGACCTATACTCCCCACTGGGTAATGCCCCAGTGAAACCTGCAGACACTAGAGTTTTCCTACATATTTCATGTGAAGCCCAATGAACTTGTATCTTTCATGAGTCATGTTGTGTCATAGTGGTTGGCAGTTGTTTCAAACATAGTTTTGGATAAGCTTGGTTTGTTTTCATATTTGGTGTCCATACCCATTCTCTGTGGTTGACTTCACCTGTGTGTTACCTAAATTTTGTTGCTGACATGACCTATGTCCATTTGACATAAGAGTTGAATTGAAGGAGCAGGTTGTCAGGCCTGTTAGAAACTCTCTCAGGTGAGAGATTTTGTTGGGAAGTGAGTTCTCCTAGAAGGGAGTGTTGTAGTAGCTACAATACTCTAAGACTTCTGGCCCAATCTGTTCTTGAATCCCAAGGAAAGGGAGGTGTAGTAGCCGATGGACTTGTATTAGCGAAGGTGTACCCTCCTAGGGTGGAGCAGGCGTGTGGAGAATCAGGGTCTATGGATTGTGGGTCTGTGCAACTTACTTGTTGTCCTTTCCAAGATTAGAATTCCCTTGCCCGGTGGAGTTCAGTCCCATCTCAGGGGTGACCCACTGCCGAGTGTGATGAGAAACGTGGTCTAAGGATGGGAGATTCGTGGAAGGTCTCCAAGTAGTTGGTGGTATTCTATTAAAATATAAGTACCACTTTTATGTTCATTTACATGTTGTGTATTTGTACATGTGTTATAATTTATGATTAATTCTTGTATATGCTATATGTGTAGGCTTACTATTATTTCCACATTATTTTGTGTATTAGCAGAACATGTTGTATGTTTATGTTTATAGTTATGCACATGATAATTGTCATTTCTATGAGGTATCATGTCCTGGCCTACGTGGCCTAGATATGTTAATGTTTCTTTCGCATGAATATATGTATGAGTAGAGTATTGACATCTGTTTAATTGAATTAGATAGATATATATTTATATGTGTGATTATCAGATGTTATCTCTATCTTCCGGTTAAGTGTTATATGTGATTAATTCCAAAAATTTACTCGATGGCATGGCCTGGCCAGTTCTTTAAGGCCGAGAATGTCACATAAATGGTATCATATAATTAAAGGATTCAATCATTGGGTAGAGCTACCCAATTTGTTGTTGGTCGGGGATGTTACAATTTTCTCTCTATTTAGATGGAAACAATAGTATAAATTGGTTATCTCAAAAAATTGTTTTATAATCCTACTGCATTTAACATTGTTCTAGCAATATTGTGTACATATATTTTTTTCCTTTCCACTACTCCATTTTTTTGAGGAATTCTTGCATTTGCAAACTATATTTATATTCCATGTGTCTCGAAAAATTCTTCAAACTCATTGGATGTGAATTCACCTCCACTATCTAAACTTAAACATTTGATTTTCAGATCTGTCTCATTCTCAACTAAATATTTGAATGCTTTAAATTTTTCAAATGCCTCAGATTTATTTTTGATAAATGTAACCCAAATCATTTGTGTAAAGACATCAATGAGTAACATAAAGTAGCTTTCTCCTTGCAAGATTTTCTTTCTTGTTGGTCTAAAAAGATATGCATTAACCAGTTCCAATGGATTACATGTTTCATATTCCATTGTATTGAATCTCACCCTTGATTTTTTTCCATGCTGGCACTACTTATAGATTGTGTTTGAAGGTTTTGTGAGCTTTGGCATATATATTACTACATGATTGATACTGATTTTTACTAGGTTGTCAAAGTTCATATGGGCCTTTCTTTTATGCCACAACAACCTTTAATCTATGTTCCCCATAAAACATTTTTCTCCATTAATTTCATCAATAGTATATACATTTTTTGGATTTCTGACATTTTTTGCAAGCATCTTGCAAAAAACTTATTTTATGATATCACTCTGGGGAATTTAATGGAAGATTATGTCCTTTATCACACATTTGTATTACATTGCGAATATTATGTTTCAATTTTTCAACCCACAAAACCTTTTTATCTATCTTTGAACTGCCATTGTCTCCAAAGGTGAAAATTCTTCTGTTCTTCTTCAGGGTGATAAAATTTGTTATGGTTCATGTCATGTTACTAGAGAATCGAATTTCAATGACCCACTTGTTCCTATTCTTTTGTGCTCGAAGTGCATCGTGAAAAAACATGGATTTTTCTTTATTTTGTTTCATTTGTTCCTTGTTTCTTTTCATGCATGCCAGGACTTCCTCTTTCTGATCTTTTCAGAAATCACTTATTCATAATTTTTCTATAGGATGAAAGATATTATTCTAAATATAACTTATGATGTTATAGTTTAGGAAAGGGAAAAATGAATTGTAATTCCTCCCTGAGAATCCATGGGTATCTCTTTTTTTTTCTCATAGAAATGACTCTTACATTTTTTCTACAATCTATTGTTTTATGACCAAAACCATTACAAGAGTAATGATAGCCAAAGAAAAAAATTTGGTACTTGATTATGTGATTCCATCTTGATGGGAGAGTCATCCTGATTCTATCCTTTTTCGGAACATATCGATGTTCATTTTTATTTTCTTCAAACTTGATAAAATTCTTGATTATATCAACATAAGTATTGTTCCTCTCTTCACTTGAATGTTTTTAAAAGGTTGATGCTTCTTTATTAGCAACTTACTTCTTTTCAATGTAACCAAGACCAATCGTGTCCAATGTTGATCTTTGATGATTTAGGATTTCACGCAAAGTTGTAGATATCTTTTAAAATTTCATGTTGGTGTGTGATCTTTCCAACTCCTTTGGTAGAAAAATTATTTCATATTCTATAACGATGCATATATCTTCTTTTTCTTTGCCTCTTCTAAATGAACATTTAGGATAATCATTTTCTTTTATTTCCTCAAGATCATGTTCCTCGTCTTTATATTTTTGTAATTTATTTTTCTTCTTTATATTCTTTTCCTTGAGTCTATCTATTTCTTCTAAGGGGCTATTGATATCTACTTGAAGGTTTACTTCTACATCAAATTCATGATTTTATTCTTCGGTTGAATATGCGTCTCCATTTTCTATGAAATTTGTCTATGTTTCTAGACCCATAAAGATAATTTATTTTCTGTCATTTGAAGATAATTTATTTTCTGTCATTTTCTGTCATTTTATTAAGGGAAGTGTTCTAAGCATTTTTTGCATAATGATGGTTTCATCAATATCTTCAACTAATCCTATGATAGTGCTAACAGTCTCATCAACACGAAGAAAACAGGTTGCAATATTCTTCTCTTCTTTCATATTGAGAGTATCAAATTGTCCTCTATCGATTTGTAACTTTTCCTTATTGACCTTGTCATCTCCTTCATAAATTTTCTGTATTTTTTCTCATATATATCCTTAGTTGAGGAACAATGCATGGCTTTGGCAAGCATTTATTTTGCAAGACCACATATAATTCCATTCATGTCTTTAGAATTGTTGTCACTGATTCTTATAGAAGTTGGAAGTATAGGTCAGATTGTTGGATCCATGAACTACCATTTCCAGTTGCACTCCATACTTCAAATCAAAGAGACATAAGATAGGTTTTCATTATTATGCTCTAGAATGAATAATATGATCCATCGAATAATCGATTTCTATTCGTGAAAAAACCTTCCTTATATGGGTTTGTTGTAGGGATTCACCTTCCAATGGTTAGACTGGTTCTAAAGGAACCTTTATGTGATACCAATTGTTTTCACACTCACTTATACTTAGAGGGGAGGGTGAATCTGTATAGGACTATTTTTACTTTTCTTACAATCTTTATCAATTTATTATTTGGCTTTTCATAAATAGTTAATGATAAATGCACATTTAAACATATAATCAATAGTACATAAAGATTTAACATGGAAACCCAAATAGGAGAAATCGATAAAAGGTTTCCTTATAATATATTGTAGGTTCCAATCTACTTTTAAAATTCTTGTAGGAACCAACCTATAGGAGACATCAGTCTCCTCTCCTGAGAACCAACTAAAAAAAAATATTTGCAGGAATGAACCTGTAGGAGACATCAATCCCCTTGAATGAACACCAAATTAGTTCTCCCTCTAGGAACCCACCTACAACTGCTATATTAGCAAGAATCAAACTATAGGAGACACCAATTAGCTGAGTTCCAAATCAACCATGTCTATAGATACCAATTTAATGAAACGTCACTCTCCTTGAGTCATTCATAATACCAAACTCTCCCTTTCCTTAAGGCTTTAACCTACACAAATATGTTGCTATGTCTCTTCTGTCATATTTCTCGATCTAGATAGTTCTAGAAGTTCCTTTGTACTTGCACCTCCCAACTTCCCTTAGATTATATCATGATCATCCTTTCATTCTACATGTATCCTCAAACCTACAATCATCAGGGCTTCGCTTCCACAATCCTTACTTTATCCTTCACTCTTCCATCACTTCTCATTTTCTCACACACTCGATATAAAATAGAAAATAGTTATTTCTACACTTTGTCCCACCATGACTTTTTCAACATACAAAAGTATTTCCATGGGATTGGGTCTAGATCTCCTCAAAACTGGGTTGCGACACTCCTTAGAAACTGGCCTTGAAGTTCCTTTCATCTAACAACATCTGCTTCTATGGAAAGAGAATGAACCATGACACCCAATAGTGTTAATATAATATTAATATTTGATCTCAACCATCGATATTCTTTATCATATTAGGACTACGTGTAACCATATCACATAGACACCATCCAATATGGACCTTTGTTCAATCAAAATCGTCGATCTACTTGATTTTCCTCAAGAACACACCATGAAAAAACGACACTTAATCATCATTCAATCATCTTCTTAACTAAATTTCAATCATTGATCTCATGTAACTTAG
>JZKD02S0268805.1:7018-20641 GCA_000966675.3 Picea glauca
GGACTACAATGAGCAGGGTATCAAGCCCAAAACCTATCAAGGGTATCGAAAGCAAGTGTTTTGAAGATGAATGAGGACCTCGAATGGATTCGAGACCCACAAAGCTCCGTGGAAATTGTGATCAACATAATCCCAAGATAAGCCCTCTATATGCGTTCCCCACTACGCTTGGTCCGGCTTTGGAGGGGTTATCTCTGTTACCTTTCTGCACGTGAACTCGTGTTTATCCCCTGTGTTAGAGGGGGGTCACAGATAACTTTCACGGTTAGTGGACTTTCAAGCACTCCCTAGCTCAAACTCTTATGTTTGTTTTTGTAGCCTTGAAGAGTTTCCTCTCCAATCCTGAATCAAGGCTCCAGCCTAGACTAAATTGATGAACCCTTCAAACACAAAGTCTAATAACTTTTAATTAGGAAATAATTTTAGTGGCTGTCTTAAGTCAAAAGTAACAAAAGTGAAACCAATGATGTTCTTTAAGAGATGAAAGAGAAGAAAATAAGATGATACTGGAAACAAAAGTACTTCTTTCTTCACAAATAAAGATTTTCCAATTGAAACTCTTTCACCAAACTTTTTGTAACTACTTTTCTCATATCTTTAAAAAGAAAAACTCAAGACAAGATTTCTCTCGACTACGAGGTACTTAATGTCCTAAGCATTCAAGTAAAGAACTTAAGAAAACTTTATTTTTCCTTGGTAAATGAAGCAACTTAACCTAAACTACTTTACCAAATAAAGAAATGAAAGAATATTATTTATTATTGTATGCTTCAAAACAAGAAATTTGAAAATGAATTCTTTTCTTTCCTTCCAAAGAAAAAAAGGGGAAAATGACAACCAGACAGGAACAAGAAATGGCTTATGGCCCAATCGTAGATCGATTGAGTCATTGACAATACCAAGCAGGCAGATCAAAGCAGACTCACCAACTTGTCTAAAAACCCTATTTAAAGAAAACACAAGAAATATTTGGTCAAAAGAAAGCTAAATTGAAGTCAGACCTAGGCTACAGACTACTATAACAGAGACTAGTACTAGATCAAGAAAACCCTTGAGGAGTGTGACTCCTGACAGGGAAGAGGATGATTGCCTCTTCTTTTTACAAAAAATTTCAATAGGCACACTACTGACACTTCAACAACTAGCATATGTACATGGGTTATCCAAGGGCAGGGCATGTATGCATGCGTGTAGGCCCACTACAGGCCGCGTACACCTCTATAAATCCTCAAAAAAAAATGAAAAAACAACATTCCAACATAGGCAGGGAGTACTGGTATGGAAGGCTAGCATCCCTTAAAGACACAAAAGCTTGCAGAAACTCAGAAAGCAATCAATAAACTAATTCAAGGCACCCAAAAAGAAATATCCCCAAAGACCCTAGAGGGTTCCCCAGTATGGTCGCCAATTCTTCTATAGTGGGAAAACCCCTCTACGGACTACACCAAGGGTCTAATGTGTAGGCAGAGGAAACCATCTAAAGTCTCCTACTTTTAATCACTATCCCAACATTACCCCACAATCATACATAAAAGACAAGAGAGAGGGATCCAGTAGGCCTACCTTAAACTTCGAGTTCGGTGTCGATCCATTTGCGCTTGGTTGTTTCCTAACTGCAAATCTCCTCCCAAGGCTGACTTGCATTCATGAAAAGCAAACAAGAAACTACAAGCATGCATTCTACATATGGATTAGTGGGTTAGACATCATAAACAAGAAATGTAAACAAATCATGTAAGTTTAAGACATCATTTGGCAGTTCGGAAAAAGTATTTCTTTATATTAATCTCATAAAAAGTCAGTTACAACATGAGACCAACACTGCTCCTCGAACTTGGTCCTGGGATCCTCTTCACCATGCACCAACTTCTTTCACGTCTTCTTCTCCTCTTTAGTTCTCTCTTAAAGAAATGGTAAAGGGATTTACAATTGGGGCAAAGGGGGATTGATAAAATGGGCAGAGTTTCTTTGCTCTCGTGCTTCTCCTTGCAATGGGACCCCAACCCCTTCTTTTATAGGCCAAAAGGGATAGTAACGGTTGCGGTGACTGGCTATGGGCAGTCAAACAGTTAAGTAACGTCCTAGAAACCAGTATCCTATGCAATTTTCCACTTTTCGTGATATTCTGTGAGTGTATACGGTATGTAGTGGGTCATCAAGCATGTGTATGTGGGCGGTAGTGGTGCAGGGTGCGTACACCTTCAAAGCAATGGTTTTTTGAAGAGATTGTTCAGTGATGTCTTGGAAAATATAGCAAGTTAGATGGCTTGATTCCATGTATTCATCTCCGGTGAAATTTAGGGTTATAACAGATCCCTTGCTAAACAGGGAAGTACACCAAGTTTCCAAAAAGAGAAGGAAAAATAAGGAACTACACCTGAATGTTCAAATTGGAGAGTATGATATAGACTATGTAGTCCTCGACTTAAGGTCAGAGGTCAATGTCATGATGAAGAAGACCTGGGCACTGATGGGAAAACTTAAGTTGATCCACTCCCCTATCAGGCTTAGGATGGATAATCAGAAAGCTGTAATCCCCTTTGGAATATTGGAACATGTCCCAGTGGACATCGACAGATTAAGGACGTTTGCAGACTTCGAGGTGATTGAGATAGTTGATGATAGTTGTCTTTACCCCACACTATTAGGAATTGATTGGGATTTCAATAATTCCACTGTGGTTTATTTAAATAAAAGAAGAATGAATTTTGAAGGAGATGGCCTTAGGGTCATTGCACCTTTGGATCCCGACGAAGGTCATAGATACACAAAAGCCATCAGGGAAGAATATCATGCATATGAACTAGAAAACATATACAAATTAACAACCAGACAACATGATTACATTAATCCTACGACGGATGGGAACCTAAGATAGCAAAGTGACAATGCATGTTCATCAGATTCAGAAGAAGCACTGGAGAACCGACAAAACAAACTGTATGAAGTATCTACAAGGATATGTGCTAGATTAACTAGAGAAGTTCATTGGATTGGCACAATAGTAAGTAACTTGCCCACCTTTGATGGTCTAAATCATTTAGAATCTTTCTTGTTGGAATTTGAAGAAATTGTACCAATACAACAAAGATTGTTGGCAATGGATGAGGCCCTGAAAGAAACCCCAACAAGATGGCGGGGGACACACAAAAACAACATTACAGACTGGGTACAATGTCTCACTTTGATGACAACGCGATTTTCATATCAAGTAGAAGGATGCAAAGTTAGGTACACAGGTCGAAGTTGTTCGAAGGACCATGTGCGAAGTTGTGAGGAAGCCTGGAGCAACATTCCTCAACAATAGTGGGTGCAAAAATTCATCAACACACTATATACAACCCCTATCATTTGGTACCTACAAGCAGAATTGCACCTCGTCATTGCAGAGTGGGAAGGTATGAATCAGAACTTTGTAACTACCTTTCTATTTGAAAGCCAATATCCTACAGTAGATCAAGTGTTACAGATTGTAAGACATAAAGTATTTGAGGAGGCACCTAGCATCCCTTTGGAATAAGAAGAGGACGAATGGACTGCGCCTCTCCAGAAATTGTAAGGTTGTTACAATATCAATGCTGACAAAGACGATGATCCTAGGAAGGTGAACATATCCAAAACAGAAGGCCAAAGAGACATAGAAGGACCAGGAGTTGAAATACCTTTCATTGGACATCCGATCAAGATCAAGAAAGTCAACATTGGAACAGAGCAAACAACGAAGCTTGCAAATGTTGGAGATTATTGGGATGCTGCGAATATTGACAAGATTACATAGTTACTGCATGAATATCAGGAGTTGTTTCCAACCAAGTTCATTGATATGAAGGGTATTAAAGGGCCCATGGGAGAGATGAGGATCCCTTTGAAACTAGATGCAAGGCCAGTCAAACAGAGACCCTACAGATTGAACCCTAAATATAAGGAGAAAGTGAAGATTGAACTTGAAAAAATATTGGAAGAAAGAATCATAGAACCTATTGAAGAATCAGAGTGGATTAGCCCTATGGTGGTACAAGACAATAAGACAAGAGAAATCATGATCCACGTAGATCTCTGAAAGCTGAATGATGCCTATTTGCATGACCCATTCCCTACGTCGTTCATTGGCGAAGTGTTAGATAATGTAGGAGGACAAGATGTATATTCTTTTACATATGGATTTTCAGGATACCATCAGATCCGGATTGCCATAAGACCACATTTGCAACATAATGGGGATCCTACTAGTATACAGTGATTCCATTTGGATTGAAGAATACCCCAGCCAAATTTTCCAGGGTGGTGGTCGAAGCGTTCAAGGAGTTTTTACATAAATTTATGGAAGCATATTTTGATGATTTGACTGTTTTTAGCTTACTACAAAATCATATTGAATGTTTAAGACTAATGTTGTATAAGTGAAGACAGTGTCAGATTTCCTTGAACCTAAAGAAGTGCATATTATTTTCACCATTTGGAGTGTTGTTAGGTCATATTGTGTGTAAGCAGGGACTGCTGGTAGACCCATCTAAGATTTCCATTATAGTTGATCTGACCCCTCCTACTTCAGTCAAACAACCACACACTGTGCTGGGACACACTGGATACTACAAAAAGTTCATTAAAGGCTATGCATAGATCAAAAAACCCATGGAGAAGCTTTTGAAGAAATATTGTCAGTTTAATTGGACAAAAGAATGCCAATAGAGCTTCAACACACGAAAACAAAAAATGGTTACTGCACCTATTCCAGTTTTCCCAGATTGGAGCAAGGAGTTTCAAGTGCATGTAGATGCATCTTCTATTGCATTAGGAGTGGTGTTATTACAAATAGGAGATGGAGACATTGACCATCCATTAGCCTTTACTAGCAGGAAGCTATCAACAACTGAGATTAATTACACCACCACTCAGAGAGACGGGTTATCCATGGTGTATGCGTTGTAGAAGTTTCACCACTACTTGTTGGGAGGACACTTTAAAATGTTTACTGATCACTCCACGCTGAAATACCTAGTCAAAAAGCCAATGTTGGGGGGAGAATATGCAGATGGCTTCTGCTATTTCAAGAATATAATTTTGAGATTGTGGTTAAGCTAGGAAGAATGGACAAAGGTCCTGACCACTTGTCGAGGTTAGAACATGGAGAAGAGCCTACTAGTTTGGAGGATACACTGTTGGATGCATAATTACTGGCCATTATAAAGATCGATGAATACTTCAACGAGATAGTCTAGTCCCTGTCAACATGAATGGCACCCAGTGAATATACCATCACCCAGAAGAAACAACTGGTAGTGCATGTTTCATAATTTTCACTTATAGCTAGACAACTATACAATATGAGACCTAATGAGATATTGAGGAGATGTGTTATGGAGGTCGAGCGACCATTGATCCTCAAAGAAGCTCATGAAGGAATCATAGGAGGACACTACGCATGGAAAGAAACAACACATAAGGTTCTTAGAGATGGCCTTTGGTGGCCTACCTTACACAGAGATGCTAAGGACTATTACAGATTCTGTGATGTATGTCAAAGAGTTGGAAAACCGTTTAGAAGAGATGAAATGCCTTTAGTACCACAACTGACCCTACAATAATTTGAGAAATGGGCCATTGATTTCGTGGGACTTATAAACCCACCAGGGAAGCACACAGGAGCAAGGTACATAGTCACTACGACATAGTACTTGACCAGATGGGCTGAAGCATGAGCAATTAAGGACTGTAGTGCAACTACAACTGCATGCTTCATATTTGATGACATCATAACCAGGTTTGGATGCCTGAAGATCCTTATGAGTGATCAAGGCACACATTTTATTAATAATACCATTGAAGCCTTGACTAAGGAATTTGTAGTCCATCATCAGAAGAGAACACCCTACCATCCACAAGCAAACGAGATAGTTGAAGCATTCAACAAGATTTTGGAGACACCGCTAACAAAAAATTGCAGTGTGAACAAGGATGACTGGGATTTAATAGTACAAATAGTACTATGGGCCTACATAACTACTTGCAATAAGCTGACCATGCAAAAAGGGTCTAGGTACCAGGTGACGTTGAAACTGGGTACTAGACACAGAAAAGACAGTTTGCACAAGGAAGGGAAGGAAAGAGCAGAAATCACAGGCTGCTTCACGCAACCTGAAGCCGAAGCAAATCAGAAGGTTCATATCTGAAGTGCCTCAGGATGATTCACAGGTGAGTGTTAGGGGCCTGTTGGCCCTTGGGTAGGGAAGTAAGTGAGGATTAAGGCAGAAAAGACAGAATGCGAACTGCGCGGAAGACACAGTGACTGATACTAGGTCGAAGTGAGCAGAAAAGACGGTGCAAAGTAAGAGAAAGCAAGCCATTGAATGAGGAGATCGAGGATGGACAAATAAACAAGGAATATGGATCATGGACAACTTAGCAAGAAGAAAAAGCCACCGTTAGATTCTTTGGAGCACCACGCAAGAAGGAAGGAAAGATAGGCCGACGAAGCCCTAAAAACGTGGGTCAAGTTGACCTAGGGTTTTAGACACCTACGGTTTTGGTATCTAGGGTTTGACACTTAGGTTTCAACCTAAGGATGTTGGTGAGCTATTGTAATGTATAAATAAAGGTCAAGAGGACCTGGGATGTTGGTTGTTTTCGTTATTGTCGTTCCAAGTTCTTGATTGTTATGAGTGATCATTGTAGAGAGGGAGAGAAGCATTGAGAAGTGAGGGAATTTTGTGTTGTAATATATTCAATTGGTTGCGAAGATCAACCTTGCAGCTGGGTGCGCGGGGAGGGAAGACAAAGAGAAAGAGGGACGATTTGCTGGCTAAGAGCACAGATAAGAACTGTATGCTTCCATCTTAATATATTATAAAGCATAGTTCTGTGGATGTAGCCCTAAGGAGAGGGTGAACCACGTACATCTTTGTGTTGTGTGTGATTGAGGTTGTGTTCTCTTGTTTATGGATATGTTGTTATTGCATTACTGTGTTAGATATGATAGATAGTTGTGCGAAGTAGATCTAAGATGGTAATCAATATCTAGATGTTGTGTTGTTCTTGTATCGGATCCACTTTGTATTCCCTTGGTTGTAGACATATGTGTCCTGCAACCCCCCATAGCTATTTTGGGTGAGATTTCATCTACCTCACAGGTGTTGCCGAAAGGGCCAATAGTTAGGGCTTGCTGGTGTGCTCTTGGAGCTAAACCCTAGGTCTGATGCCATTGTCATTACCCCATTTTTATATAGCAAGATCTTAATAGAAGTATACAACAATCTAATATACCTTCCTCAAGGTCCACGTAGAAACCCTTGATCTGTTGTGCTATACGAATTCACGGTATCTACTGCAAATTCTGTTACAAATCCTGCTACAATACCGTCGAGCCAAAAATATACTGTGCGGGTGAATTTGTTATTCACCTGTTGTAACTGCGGGATATGAACTGGGTTCCACTCTAACTGTTGGATCTGATTTTTTGCATGGTTGTCTTTCAACCTCAATATCCACTATTGCAATAAGTGGGAAAAATCACATAAAATATTTCATGCAGATCAATAAACACATATTTCTCAAGATATTTGTGCGGTGTTACTCCGAGGTTTTTGTTATCTTATTGTGCAAACTATACCTCCTTTGTTTTCAACAATATCTCTATTTCCTCCTTCGTGGGTCTTCAGAGTATAAACATTCCCTTCTATAGTTTCATTCTTTTTGACACTTCGGTCCCATATTTGACATTCTTTTAACAGTTTTTCAACAGATCAAACATTCTTTTAACATATCTTCAACAGATCTCATCCTCTCAATCCTATGTTGTTCCAATTGGAAACAAAACCATTTATTGGTTACTTATATTAGTTATACCTTTAACATGATTTGACCCAGGTTCAGATCTATTGGGGATCCAACAAAGCCTCTAAAACTATTGGCCCTCTTGGTAAACCAGAAGGCAACACAACGCATAGAGTGCACTGCACAGTCTCACCCGAGATAGTCTTAATGGGTGAATGAAATGCTCAAATGCTTGCAGTCCAGGATTGAATGGGGATCTGTGAATTGTGCATTGTGAATTCTATCTAATTATTAGAGCGATATACCGTCATTCTCATTCATGCATGTAGTGTAATTAGATCAATTAATTCATTCATACATCATTCTAACACCTACTCATTGACAGTAAAAGGGACACAAACATTCAATCACATAACATAGGTGTTACCATGGTTCACCCCCTCCTGGGCTACGTCCACAAAGATCTGGCTCTCAAGCTATTTTATTATGGCGGTTCCAAAACTACAACATCGCGCACTTTACAACTGGTCCTCAGTCGGGTCAAGATCTATTATGAGGCAAACTAGATCACACTAGGCTCCTCAACCTGTGATCTAACCCTCAAAATCTACCCTTTTGACCCTCTACAACTTAATAAATTACAAGACTAGATTAGATTACAATCGTTTTACAGACCAGTTACTCCTTCTCACGCGAGTAACACTCAATAATCAGAACCCCCACCTAGACCTCCTAGGTATCTATTTATATGTGTTTTTGGCTCATCAACCATTACATTCTCTTACCAAAACCCTAACATAGTTAGGTCTTCTTGCATGCTAGCCTTGCATGCTTTCCTCCTCTGTATGCACGCTTTCCTTTCATCCAATGCTTTTCCTGCCAGTTGTCTTTCTTTCCCATCTTCTTGCATGCTTCCCTGCCAACTGTATTTCCTCCACGTTGTTCCTTTTCCCAAAAATGGGCCTGTGCCCAAGATATGCCCCCTTAGGTCATAACATATATAGTACCCTCCTTAAAAAATAGTTGTCCTCAATGCTTTGCAATTAAATGATCCACATGTGATGAAACCAAGTGTTGGCACAGGGGCAGACCCAGGGTTCAATGCTACAAAAACACACCAACAAAACCCTAACTACTGGCCCTTTAGGCAACACCTGTGAAGCAGATGAAGTTTCACCCGAGGTAGAGGCAGGGGTGGTTGCAAGACTCAGGTGTCTGCAACCTTAGCTGGGACACATATTTGTGATTATAACACTTAGCAATCACTTAGCATAGATTATTCATCAATATTCAACCCTTATGATACTTAGCAAACAACACAGAGCATCACAGTATGTACTTATATCTAAGATAATTCAACACTTAGCCACAATAAGATAGATTAGATTCAACAGATCAAGCACTAATCATCTTACATAATAGATCTAACATTCATTCATATCTTAGAAGCACAAAGCATAAATATATCTAACTAAACACATCAAAGCACTTAGTAAAGGAAGAGACAAACACATCAGGTTGAGGCACATAGCACAACACATAGATTTACTGTGGTTCACCCCCACCCTGGGGCTACATCCACAAAGTCTTCTTTTTTATTATCTTTAGTTAATCAAGTTACAACACAGAGCCATCCAAATCCATCTTCGCATAGGATAGAAGATCTGTGCAGCTCGCTAGATCCTTCTTCCTTGCATTGTAGTACAAAGCCTTCTATAATCTCTATAATAACTTGCACATAGCTCTGTAACCCTTCTACAGTCATGTACATAGCACTACTAGCACTTATCTTACATCACATAGATAGGCTATTTTCCTCCTACTTACTTCGACTAGACATCTATTTATACATTACAAAAGTGGGCCTAAGCGTGGATAAACCCATGGGCCGACATCCCTTTCCCATTACATTATCCCCAAAACCCTAAAAGGACCCAAAAAGGGTTCTAGCTTCCATGATTTCTGCTTTGCATTGCGCTCCATATTTGACAAGCTATCGAAGTCCCAAAAATGGTCAAATATGACCAAGTGTTCCTCAAAACTTGGTCATGGTTAACAGGCCCCCAACACTCACCTATGACTCATCCTGAGTCTCTTAGGTTTGGGTAAATTTTCCTCAAAGGTCTCGAGCTTGGCTTGAGATACTTTGACTTGTCTCTGTGCTACTACTTCTTACTCAACGAATTCTTAAACAACCACTTCGCTGAAAGGTCCTTCCAGTTGCTGCTCAAATGTGAAAACTACTTGTTCGAGTAGTGTTCCTTGGCCTTCAATTTCTTCAAACAGTAGGTAGGCCACCTCATGGCTCGGCTGGAGTTTCTGGGTGACTTCCATCACTCTACTCTGCGTAGTAAGAATGAGTTGTTGGGCAATGCACTTTTCCTGGGATGTCTTCATCCTCTCAATGGGTGACAAGAGCTTGAGCTGTGCTTGTACTGTATCTGCATGCTGCTTTGCTTCCTAGAGTTGGGACTCCAGTTTCTTCAACTTTGGGTCTTCAGATAGTTGTTCATATATCTGCGCACTTCTGCTACTTAGATGTTTACATTCTGTAGCAAGTGTTTTAATCCTCTTGAATGCACTCTGAACATTCAATTCTCACTGGTCATGCACTTCTTTTGGAGTTTGTGGTATGGTCTGAAGCTCTAATTCCATGACCCTTTGTTGAAGTTGTTGAATAACGTCAACCAACTTCACCACTTGGTGCTCTATGGGCTCTTCAGCCTTCTTCTCTAAGCCGATCACATAGTGAAATGATCTGTTGACTGCTTCTTCAATTCCTATCTGCTTTGCGAGCATATGCTCTTTCTCTTTTTGGATCTTTGCTCTGTCTTCTTCAAATTTTACTTGGAGAGCATTCTTATCTTGTTGCATGGCTTGGAATTGTTCAATAATTTCCTCATATGCTTTCTTTAGGGCCTGGGTGGCCTGCGCTTTTTCTTCTTGAGCATGTCGAAGGTGTACTTCGACTGTATCAACAATCTTGTGGAGCTGAACTGATTCATCTCCCACTTCTGTTGTTCCTTCTGGCAGAGGTGCAATAGAGATTACTCAGCTAGACTGGAGTGCTTGCTGTACTCCTTTGAGCATGATCTCAATTTGGCTATACATTTGTTCCTGCTTCGCCTCCTTCTTCTCTATGAATTCCTTTGAAGCATCATTGACCATTGCAACAATGAAATCAAAGTCATCCAACATGAGGGAAGTTCGCATCTTGGTTATAGGGGTTCTTGGTTTCTTTCTGGAGGAAGATTTCAGAGGTTTGACCTTCCTTTTCTTCGATGAGTCTTCTTCATCCCTAGGCAGTGGTACTTCGAATTTCTGTTGTTCATTTTCTATACCTTCTTCATCATCACTTTCTTCCTCTGGTGTAATGGAAGCTGTCCTTACAGATAGGTTGTCAACATCCTAGACTTCTTCAATCTTCTTCGTCATCTTTGCTTTCTTTGTCTTACTGGGCCCAGGTGTATCCTACACATTTCCGGGGCTATCGATGTCGGACATTTCTGCAGGGTATGCTGAAACAAGGAGGTTCACCGACCATTCCTTGGTGATCTCTTCTAGGTCTTCTTCTGTCAACTTATAATAGGACTAAAGCTATTCCTGGTGCTCATCAGCGTGTGGGGTTAGGTATATAAAGTGGCGGTCTGCGCTGAACTTTATCAGAGGTCAGAATCTCTGTAAAGTGTTTGGGTTTATTCGAGGTTCACTCCTTATGGCTACTTTCAATTGGTTATAGTACGCGTGGAAAATGACATTCGATTTTCATTGCTTGCTCATGTCGTTCGAGTACCATAATGCACTGAACTTCGCGGCTAGTGGCTCAAAGGGGTCAAGGTATGAGAAGGTTGTGCCTTATAGTAGCTTCCATGCAACAAAAGTGATCATTATTAGGAGCCATCTAAAATGGAATTCATGCCCCTGATCTTGGGCTTCTCTGTAGTCAATCTCTAGTTGATTCACCAGGTACTTCGCCTAGTTCATATGTAGTCCCTGTGTGCACTTTCCTGCGAGGTCAACTACAAAGTCAGATACTTGTGTTGGTTGATTCTTGCGTACCAACTTCCCTGCGATTAGTTGGCATGCGAGCCACACTACACCACTTTCAATAGAAGCTACCTTGTAGCCTCTCACGCCTTTCTCAACACCGCCATAGGATTCTTTGATATTCTGCACAAAAGTGCAGTCTACAGTCTTTCTAGGATAATACTCATGGGGATTAGGGCCCTACATGCTAAGCCCGATGATATTATTGATCAATGCCAAATCAACAATTATGCGATGGTATAACCACAGGTATCCTCCGTGGTAACTTGATAGCAACAATTTTACACAAGCATTCACCTCCTCGTGTTTGCCGAAGTGCAGTATTTTCATAATGTTGAGCAAAGTAGACTGAACGAGGTTCATCGTCCATTGTTGAGGGATAAGATTTGAATTCTTTCCCTTAGTTCTCGTCAAGTACTTATATGGGGCAAGCATGTTGTAAAATTTATGGTCCCCTAGGTTGAAGTCCCAAAACTTCAACGCTGCAACCTTGTCTTGATTTGAGCGGTAGGTGCGTACTCCTTTCGATAGATATGCAATGACTAGGGTGTATTCAAAATCTCTAGGGACACTGTCCCTGCTACTATCACCGCTCAGAGGGGGTATGTATGCTGGTAGGATGGATGGCACTAACTTCATGCTAGCTATGTCATCCTTATTCTTAGTTCTTCTCTTTGCGTAAGTTTGAGATGTTCCTGCTCGAGCAGTCGACGGGGAGGCTTGCACTCCTCTTATCGATGATGCTTGGAATTTGGTGGACATTCTTCTTTTCGACATGAATATCTCAGTCATTAAATCGAGAAGGACCTGTGTGATAGATTCCTTAAGTGTGGTGAGCTCGTCAGACATACACACTTGGGAAAGATAATCGGGGTCACAATGATCTCAAAATACTGCACTAGGATGAACAATCTACTTTCTATGATCACTGTAGACAATCACTAGTTCTGCGAGCTTCAACTTTTTAGTTGGAAAAAGTGTTCTTCGGGCATGACGCGACGAGCTAAATAGGAAATTCATCAACGGTCTGCTTGCAACGGGTATGAATCTTCCATGAACTTTGATCCATCCGTTATGGCGTGGTCCAATGGCCTGGTGGTGATCCTTCAATGCTTTTCTATCCGTTCGGGGTGGAAGTCGAATGGGTATATCAGTCCAATGGCTATATTGCTTTGCCACGACGAAGTGCCATATGTCGTTGTTCTGATATCCCGACGAAGCTCAATTCCTGTGATTTTTCCTTCTGCGAAGTTTCCTCTGGAATCTTCTGTAACTTTTTGATCTTGGCTCTCTTCTTACTTAGATTCCCAGCCTTCTTCCCAGTGAGCTTCGTCTCAGTCATCCTTTTTCCATTTTGATTCTTATCTTCTCTCGACATAGTCACTTCGCGATGCTGAGATTCTTTCTTCAGATCCAAGGGTAATACTCCTTCATCATATGGATTAGGTATTTCGGTCTTCCATGGTTCCTCTAATGTTCTTATAGATTCGACATCCAAGTCTTTGGTGTTCAATATCTTAGATCTGTTCTCTTGTTCTTCCATCAAGTAGGTGATCCTTCTAGTCATAAATTCCATGAGTTCTTTCTTTTTCTGTTCTAGGGATCCATTTTCTTCTTTTCTCAGGATCTGGTCTTTTTTAATCTAGATCTTGCCTAACAAAGATGGAAATGGGGCATGGTCCTCAATAAATTTAATAACTTTGAATTCTTCCTTCGTCGAAGCTCCATGGGTACTCATAGCTATCTGGGTAATCCTGCCACATAGGGTTACCATTTTTCCTTTAAAAAACCCTATTTTTCCTAGTG
>JZKD02S0268816.1:0-20641 GCA_000966675.3 Picea glauca
AAATAAATGAATTCTGACATTAGTTAGGAAGAACTTAACACAGTTTAAATTGCTTAAGACAAGAGCATCACAAGATGAATTTTGGGCCTTTAAATTTCCAATTTAAACAGAAGACAATGTAAATGAAATAAAAAATACAGGAAATACATGCAAAGAGAGGAGACAAAAATTATATCACCACCATTAGAATCTTTTCATGAAAACTTCAAGACTTATGCATGTGTATTCTATTCATCTTCAGAAAATTACATTCAAGTTTCGAATAGCTAAAATCATTCCCTTGCACTTTTTCCAACAACTAATACATTTGGAAATACCAATATTTATACAAGTTGAGTTCCTTTGGTTTGAAACCGATTACAATGATAAAAATGAAACGTTCTGGTTTCTGAAACCGATTACAATAATTACAAGGGACAGTTTCGGTTTTGAAACCGATTACAATGATTAGCAGGAAAACATTTCATGATCCGTATTATGGATCTTATGGAATTTTAGTTTCTTTCTTCACCACCTATCCTATTCTGCTCTTCCATGTGATCTTCCATCTTTAGTGACATCTGGACATTATCTATTGGACCCTAGAAAACTGCACTTTATCTTACCCAACCGTACTATCTCCTTCGATTGCAAGTCATAAGGAATATCATAATGTATCATTTCCTTGATCAGGATATCCAAGTCAATGCAAGAAACATATGACATGACTGGTAGTCCAAGTTTGACTGTTTTGAAATGATTCAGAATCTCAAAGTCTGTAATCAGATGCTCAACCAGTGTAGCTCCTTTCAGATTTCCCTCTAGGGTTTCAAACTTGGAATGATCCATTCTGCACTGAGTCAAGCGAGCATTGTATTCTTCCTGATCATATAATTCTCCTTTGCCATCCCAAAATGGTGGAAGGCCTTTGATAAACAGTTATTCAAACAAATCATTTAACTCTTCCACACTTTGATCCATCTGTGTTGCCTTGTTTTAGACTAATTTCAACAGGTTATGTTTAGCAATAACCCTCCTGGCCCAGATAATAAATGTTGTTATGTCTTTAATTCCAATAGTCTGAAGGTATGTAGTAGGAATGGAGTTGAGTAGATTTATGGAATTTTGGGCCCATTATGATGGCTTATTTGCTAAAGTTTCATTTACAACAGTGCACCTACTTTTGGCTGTGATGGCTATGCTGTATTTATCTGATCCGAATTATTTTCAGCATGAAATGAGAGCAGAGATATAATATGTAAATGAACAGAGATATCACAGATATTCAATAATATAACATAAATGTATTAGAGATGCAACCAAAAACACATATATACAGTAATACATGATTTCTATTAATGAAATAAATGTACAGAGACTGCAAAAATACAGAGTGAAAGACTCGCTAGAATGGTGGCAGCTTATCTCTTAGAAGAGATGTGATGGCTACTTGCATTTGCAAGAAGATCATTACAATGAGGCTCTAAAATCCTTTTTACAATAAATAGGAATGCCAAAAACCCTAGACATCCAAAAACCTAACCCTAGGAGATGAAGCGCCAAAATTCATGTGGGCCCCNTGACATTAGTTAGGAAGAACTTAACACAGTTTAAATTGCTTAAGACAAGAGCATCACAAGATGAATTTTGGGCCTTTAAATTTCCAATTTAAACAGAAGACAATGTAAATGAAATAAAAAATACAGGAAATACATGCAAAGAGAGGAGACAAAAATTATATCACCACCATTAGAATCTTTTCATGAAAACTTCAAGACTTATGCATGTGTATTCTATTCATCTTCAGAAAATTACATTCAAGTTTCGAATAGCTAAAATCATTCCCTTGCACTTTTTCCAACAACTAATACATTTGGAAATACTAATATTTATACAAGTTGAGTTCCTTTGGTTTGAAACCGATTACAATGATAAAAATGAAACGTTCTGGTTGCTGAAACCGATTACAATAATTACAAGGGACAGTTTCGGTTTTGAAACCGATTACAATGATTAGCAGGAAAACATTTCATGATCCATATTCTGGCTCTTATGGAATTTTAGTTTCTTTCTTCACCACCTGTCCTATTCTGCTCTTCTATGTGATCTTCCATCTTTAGTGACATCTGGACATTATCTATTGGACCCTAGAAAACTGCACTTTATCTTACCCAACCGTACTATCTCCTTCGATTGCAAGTCAGAAGGAATATCATAATGTATCATTTCCTTGATCAGGATATCCAAGTCAATGAAAGAAACATATGACATGACTGGTAGTCCAAGTTTGACTGTTTTGAAATGATTCAGAATCTCAAAGTCTGTAATCAGATGCTCAACCAGTGTAGCTCCTTTCAAATTTCCCTCTAGGGTTTCAAACTTGGAATGATCCATTCTGCACTGAGTCAAGCGAGCATTGTATTCTTCCTGATCATATAATTCTCCTTTGCCATCCCAAAATGGTGGAAGGCCTTTGATAAACAGTTATTCAAACAAATCATTTAACTCTTCCACACTTTGATCCATCTGTGTTGCCTTGTTTTAGACTAATTTCAACAGGTTATGTTTAGCAATAACCCTCCTGGCCCAGATAATAAATGTTGTTATGTCTTTAATTCCAATAGTCTGAAGGTATGTAGTAGGAATGGAGTTGAGTAGATTTATGGAATTTTGGGCCCATTATGATGGCTTATTTGCTAAAGTTTCATTTACAACAGTGCACCTACTTTTGGCTGTGATGGCTATGCTGTATTTATCTGATCCGAATTATTTTCAGCATGAAATGAGAGCAGAGATATAATATGTAAATGAACAGAGATATCACAGATATTCAATAATATAACATAAATGTATTAGAGATGCAACCAAAAACACATATATACAGTAATACATGATTTCTATTAATGAAATAAATGTACAGAGACTGCAAAAATACAGAGTGAAAGACTCGCTAGAATGGTGGCAGCTTATCTCTTAGAAGAGATGTGATGGCTACTTGCATTTGCAAGAAGATCATTACAATGAGGCTCTAAAATCCTTTTTACAATAAATAGGAATGCCAAAAACCCTAGACATCCAAAAACCTAACCCTAGGAGATGAAGCGCCAAAATTCATGTGGGCCCCGTTTGGGTAAGTTAGTACATTAACTTCCTGGGGTCATAACTTTTGCATATGATCTTCGTTTTAGGCGTATGATAGCCCATTGGAAAGGTATCATAAAGAAAATTAATTTTTGGGCATCAATCATGCTGTAGGTTATATTTGAGAAGATTGATACCAAAAAACCTACATTTAGGCCCTCAAAATGGCCCCAAAAGTTAAAACTGCTAAAAATAGTAAATTGCCAAAATTGCCAGAAAACTGTTTTGAGCCAATTGGAAAAGGTGGGTGGCCACCAATATCCACACGGATCAGTCCTCCCTCCTTAGGAAGAAATGGTATCCATTGGGTTGAGTTTCTGGGGGAGAGGGAAAAGCTTTTGTTGAATCTGCATCTTGGTGAGCTACTTGCCTTGTTGGAGACGTAGCGCTACTCAATTTGTGGAGGTCTGTCATGAATATGTTGAGGTTGAGGTTGTTCAACAAGTTAGGCTACATGAGAGTAAGGTGTGTAAAAGGAATCTTTGTGCTTTTCTGCAACCTTGTCGACCTGCTTCTGTTGGATAGAAGGTGCTTAGGGTGAGGCTGTAGTGGTTGCAGTGTCTATTTGTTCCCCTTTTGAATAGATCGTGAAGAAGCTGAATTTTGCAGTATGAGATACTACCTTGTGACACTTTTTAGGTGAAACAATAGTTGTAACTACCTCTAGTATTCTATAGATATGACCCCCAAGAGAAACAATGACACTGTGGGGTCGAGACTCATAAACAACATGGCGCTTCCACATATATGGTTGACCCAAGAGAACATCACAAAAATATAGTGGGGAAACATCACATAATACCTTATCTTTGAAGGGATGAATACTGTATGACAATCTACACTGCTCACTGACACAAACATCTCGTCATTGGTGAATCCACCCAATGTTGTATGGTTGCAGGTGTGGTGTTGTCGACAATCCCAATTGTTTGACGACCTCTGCTGATATGAGGTTCTTCTAGATTTCGTTGTCATCAATAAAATGCAGCGAGGTACCCTTCACCCACATCTGTGAATGAAAACGACATTCCCCCTCTTCAAGATCTGTTGGTTCTTTTGGTTGAATTGTTGCGGTCGTGACAATAGCAATGGGGTTTGCATCAATGATCTGTCCTTTGCCATTATTTTCATAATCATATTATGAATCAGGGTTTGACTCCTTGTCTTTGATCTTAGCCACCAATGACTGTTTTGAGTGACATTCATCAATGTTGTGCAAGGGGCTTTTGTGGAAATCACACCATTTTACGGTGTCCTTTATCTTCCTGTGACCCTTCTTTTCCTGTGGCTTGGACTAGTTTTCAAGAGACTATTTGTTAGGGCTATCTTTGTCATACTTTGGTTGTTGCAGACTTGCAGACTCAAACTCCTGTTTGTTCTGGTGACTAAATTTCTTCTCTATTTTAACAACATATTGATAGGCAGCACTAAGTGATGAGATGTCTAGAAAATACATTTAAGTTTGGATGTATATGTGTAGAGTCCCACGGTATTTTAGAACCAAATGTCATTCAGAGTCTTTGATACCCAGCTTGGTGTGCAAGGTATGGAAGGTATTGGTGAACTCTGGAACCACTTGTCCCCTCTCTTGTCGCAGTGTAGTCCATCTCATGTACTGGTCCTCATAGTTTCCAATACGGTAATATTGTTCCTTTACTGCATCCAAAAAAGAATCCTAAGTGGGCTTGACCCCATATATTCCAGAATCCTCTATGGAAATATTCTCCCAGTAAGTTTCCCACCAATGTTTGAAATGGGGGAGAGCCTTGAGGAGCACGAAGAGGATCTTTTCTTTGTCGGAAAAATTGTGAACAGAGAAATAACCTTCTAACAGATTTAACCATTTATCTAGGGCATTTNATTTCCCTCTAGGGTTTCAAACTTGGAATGATCCATTCTGCACTGAGTCAAGCGAGCATTGTATTCTTCCTGATCATATAATTCTCCTTTGCCATCCCAAAATGGTGGAAGGCCTTTGATAAACAGTTATTCAAACAAATCATTTAACTCTTCCACACTTTGATCCATCTGTGTTGCCTTGTTTTAGACTAATTTCAACAGGTTATGTTTAGCAATAACCCTCCTGGCCCAGATAATAAATGTTGTTATGTCTTTAATTCCAATAGTCTGAAGGTATGTAGTAGGAATGGAGTTGAGTAGATTTATGGAATTTTGGGCCCATTATGATGGCTTATTTGCTAAAGTTTCATTTACAACAGTGCACCTACTTTTGGCTGTGATGGCTATGCTGTATTTATCTGATCCGAATTATTTTCAGCATGAAATGAGAGCAGAGATATAATATGTAAATGAACAGAGATATCACAGATATTCAATAATATAACATAAATGTATTAGAGATGCAACCAAAAACACATATATACAGTAATACATGATTTCTATTAATGAAATAAATGTACAGAGACTGCAAAAATACAGAGTGAAAGACTCGCTAGAATGGTGGCAGCTTATCTCTTAGAAGAGATGTGATGGCTACTTGCATTTGCAAGAAGATCATTACAATGAGGCTCTAAAATCCTTTTTACAATAAATAGGAATGCCAAAAACCCTAGACATCCAAAAACCTAACCCTAGGAGATGAAGCGCCAAAATTCATGTGGGCCCCATTTGGGTAAGTTAGTACATTAACTTCCTGGGGTCATAACTTTTGCATACGATCTTCGTTTTAGGCATATGATAGCCCATTGGAAAGGTATCATCGAGAAAATTAATTTTTGGGCATCAATCATGCTGTAGGTTATATTTGAGAAGCTTGATACCAAAAAACCTACATTTAGGCCCTCAAAATGGCCCCAAAAGTTAAAACTGCTAAAAATAGTAAATTGCCAAAATTGCCAGAAAACTATTTTGAGCCAATTGGAAAAGGTGGGTGGCTACCAATATCCACACGTATCAGTCCTCCCTCCTTAGGAAGAAATGGTATCCATTGGGTTGAGTTTTCGGGGGAGAGGGAAAAGCGTTTGTTGAATCTGCATCTTGGTGAGCTACTTGCCTTGTTGGAGACGTAGCACTACTCAGTTTGTGGAGGTCTGTCATGAATCTATTGAGGTTGAGGTTGTTCAACAAGTTAGGCTACATGAGAGTACGGTGTGTAAAAGGAATCTTTGTTCTTTTCTGCAACCTTGTCGACCTGCTTCTGTTGGATAGAAGGTGCTTAGGGTGAGGCTGTAGTGGTTGCAGTGTCTGTTTGTTCCCCTTTTGAATAGATCGTGAAGAAGCTGAATTTTGCAGTATGAGATACTACCTTGTGACACTTTTTAGGTGAAACAATAGTTGTAACTACCTCTAGTATTCTATAGAGATGACCCCCAAGAGAAACAATGACACTGTGGGGTCGAGACTCATAAACAACATGGCGCTTCCACATATATGGTTGAACCAAGAGAACATCACATAAATCTAGTGGGGAAACATCACATAATACCTTATCTTTGAAGGGATGAATACTGTATGACAATCTACACTACTGACTGACACAAAGATCTCGTCATTGGTGAATCCACCCAATGTTGTATGGTTGCAGGTGTGGTGTTGTCGACAATCCCAATTGTTTGACGACCTCTGCTGAGATGAGGTTCTTCTAGCTTTCGCTGTCATCAATAAAATGCAGCGAGGTACCCTTCACCCACATCTGTGAATGAAAACAACATTCCCCCTCTTCAAGATCTGTTGGTTCTTCTGGTTGAATTGTTGCGGTCATGACAATAGCAATGGGGTTTTCATCAATGATCTGTCCTTTGCCATTATTTTCATAATCATATTATGAATCAGGGTTTGACTCCTTGTCTTTGATCTTAGCCACCAATGACTGTTTTGAGTGACATTCATCAATGTTGTGCAAGGGGCTTTTGTGGAAATCACACCATTTTACGGTGTCCTTTATCTTCCTGTGACCCTTCTTTTCCTGTGGCTTGGACTAGTTTTCAAGAGACTATTTGTTAGGGCTATCTTTGTCATACTTTGGTTGTTGCAGACTTGCAGACTCAAACTCCTGTTTGTTCTGGTGACTAAATTTCTTCTCTATTTTAACAACATATTGATAGGCAGCACTAAGTGATGAGATGTCTAGAAAATACATTTAAGTTTGGATGTATATGTGTAGAGTCCCACGGTATTTTAGAACCAAATGTCATTCAGAGTCTTTGATACCCAGCTTGGTGTGCAAGGTATGGAAGGTATTGGTGAACTCTGGAACCACTTGTCCCCTCTCTTGTCGCAGTGTAGTCCATCTCATGTACTGGTC
Organism: Picea glauca; assembly: GCA_000966675.3. Lineage (NCBI taxonomy): Eukaryota > Viridiplantae > Streptophyta > Pinopsida > Pinales > Pinaceae > Picea > Picea glauca. The sequence continues at coordinate 7,385 of JZKD02S0268816.1, forward strand.
CTCATAGTTTCCAATACGGTAATATTGTTCCTTTACTGCATCCAAAAAAGAATCCTAAGTGGGCTTGACCCCATATATTCCAGAATCCTCTATGGAAATATTCTCCCAGTAAGTTTCCCACCAATGTTTGAAATGGGGGAGAGCCTTGAGGAGCACGAAGAGGATCTTTTCTTTGTCGGAAAAATTGTGAACAGAGAAATAACCTTCTAACAGATTTAACCATTTATCTAGGGCATTTKCATCTATCTGACCTTCAAATATAGGAATATCAAAATTGACCTGTAMCTTAAAAGGCGAGGTGCCTCCAAAGTGGCCTCTTGATGAAKATGTTCCTGATRATATCAAGAGGCRTTGAAGGAGGTGGGAAAAATTCTCCATCATTTCGTCCCTCTGTCGCGTGAGAGCTTTCTCAAGMAACAGACTTATAGGATCGTCTGCTCCGTCATTTTTMTTTTCTTCCACCATTGAGGGTTTATTGGGTGTGCGAGAGTGATTGTCCTCAATAGAGACAAGCTCTATACCCAACTTTMTATACTCATACCTCRTCGAGGACATGCACTGAAAAAAATGATCAAGAACAACYTGCTCTGATACAACTGATCYGTATTATTTTCGACACRAAATGAGAGAAGATATATAATAAAGAAATGCAYGGAGATATCAMAKATATTTAATAATATAAYAKAAATGTATCAGAGATGAAAACATAAACACAGATATACAGTAATACATTATTTCTATTAATGAAAGAAATGTACAGAGACTATAAAAATACARGGTGAAAGACTTGCTAGAATGGTGGCAGCTTATMTCTAAKAAGAGATGTGACGGCTACTCGCATTCGTAAGAAGATCATTACAATGAGGCTATAAAAGGATTTTTACAATAAAMAAKTATGCCAAAAATTCTAGACATCTAAAAACCTAACCCTAGGATATGTAGCACCAAAAGTCATGTGGGCTCTGTTTGGGTAAGTTAGTACATTAACTTCTCGGGGTCATAACTTTTGCATACGATCTCTGTTTTAGGCGTATGATAGCCCATTGGAAAGGTATCGTCGAGGAGATTAATTTTGGGGAATAAATCATGATGTAAGATAATATTGAGAAGCTCGATACAAAAAAACCTTCATTTAGGCCCTCAAAATGGCCCCAGAAGTTAAAATTGCTAAAAATAGTAAATTGCCAAAATTGCTAGAAAACTGTTTTAAGCCAGTTGGAAAAGGTTGGTGGCCACCGATATCCACCTAGATAAATCCTCCCTCTTTAGGAAGAAATGGTCTCCATTGTGTTGAGTTCCCGAGGGAGACGGAAAAGTGTTTGTTGAATCTGCATCTTGGTGAGCTGTTTGCCTTGTTGGAGACGTCGCGCTGCTCAGTTTGTGGAGGTATGTTACGAATATGTTGAGGCTGAGGTTGTTCAATAGGTTGGTATACATGAGAGTAAAGTGTGTATAAGGAATCTTTACGCTTTTCTGCAACCTTTTCGACCTGCTTCTGTTGGATAGAAGGTGCTTGCGATGAGGCTGTAGTGGTTGCAGTGTCTATTTGTTCCCATTTTGAATAGATTGTGAATAAGATGAATTTTGTAGTATGAGATACTACCTTGCGACAATTTTTAGGTGGAATAGTAGTCGTAACTACCTCTGGTATTCTGTAGAGATGACCCCCCATAGAAACAATGACACTGTGGGGTCGACACTCATAAACAACATGGCGCTTCCACATATATGGTTGGGCCAAGAGAACATCACAGACATTGAGTGGGGAAACATCACATAATACCTCATCCTTGAAGGGATGGATACCATATGCCAATCTACACTACTGGTTGACACAAAGATCTCATCCTTGGCTAAGCCACCCAACGTTGTATGGTTGCAGGTGTGGTGTTGTCGACAATCCCAACTGTTTGACGACCTCTGCTAAGATGAGGTTATTTTGTCTTATGCTATCAACAATAAAATGTAGCGGGGTCCCCTTCACCCACATCTATGAATGAAAAAGGTGCTCCCCCTCTTTAGGATCTATTGGTTCTTCTRGTTGAATTGTTGTGGTCGCGACAATAGCAGTGGGGTCTGYGTCAATGATCTATCCTTTACCAGTATTTTCATAATCAGATTCTAAATTAGGGTTCAAATCCTTGTCTTTGAACTCGAACATCAATGACTATTTTGAGTGACATTCATCAGTGTTGTGCCAGGGGATTTTGTGGAAATCACACCATTTTTGGTGTCCTTCTTTGTCTTTCCGTGACCCTTCTTTTCCTATGGATTGGAATCATTTTCGGGAGACAGTTTGTTAGGGTTGTCTTTTTCATACTTTGGTTGTTGTGGATTTGAGAACTCGAACTCCCATTTTTTCTGGTGCCTAAATTTCTACTCGATTTTAACAACATATCGATAGGAAGCACTGAGTAATGAGATGTCCAGAAAATCCATTTTATCTCTGATGTATCTGTGTAGAGCCCCGCGGTATTTTAGAACCAAATGTCATTCAGAGTCTTTGATACCCAGCTTGGTGCATAAGGTATGAAGGTATTGGTGAACTCTAGAACTACTTGGCCCTTGTCTTTCCACAGTGTGGTCCATCTCATGTATTGGTCCTCATAGTTTCCAATAGACTAATATTGTTCCTTTACCGCATCCACAAAAAAATCCCAAGTGGGATTAACCCCATATAATCCAGACTCCTCTATGGAAATATGCTCCCAATAAGTTTCCCACCAATGTTTTAAATAGGGTAGATCCTTGAGGATCGCAAAGATGATCTTTTCTTTGTCAGAAAATTTTTGAACAAAGAAATAACCTTCTAACGGATTTAACCATTTATCTAGGGCATCCGCATCTATCTGACCTTCAAATATAGGAATATCAAAATTGACTTGTACCTTAAAAGGAAAGGTGCCTCCAAATTGGCCTCTTGATGAATATGTGCCTGATGATATCATGAGGCATTGAAGGATGTGGGAAAAATTCTCCATCATTTCGTCCCTCTGTCATGTGAGAGCTTGCTCAAGCAACAGACATATAGGATCGTCTACTCCGTTGTTTTTATTTTCTTCCTCCATTAAGGGTTTCTTGGGTGTGCGAGAGAGATTTTCCTCAAGAGAGACAAGCTCGAGACCCAACTTTCTATACTTAGACCTCATCGGTGACATGCACTAAAAAAACCGATCAAGAACAACCTGCTCTAATACCACTGATCCAGATTATTTTCGACATGAAATGAGAGCGGAGATATAATAAAGAAATGCACAAAGATATCATAGATATTCAATAATATAAAAAAAATGTATCATATATGCAACCATAAACATAGATATACAGTAATACACAATTTCTATTAATGAAAGAAACATACAAAGACTATAAAAATACAAAGTGAAAGACTTGTTAGAATGGTGGCAACTTATCTCTGAGAAGAGATGTGACGGCTACTCGCATTCAAAATAAGATCATTACAATGAGGCTCTAAAATCATTTTTACAATAAATAGGAATGTCAAAAACCCTAGACATCCAAAAACCTAACCCTAGGATATGAAGCGCCAAAAGTCATGTGGGCCCCGTTTGGGTAAGTTAGTACATTAACTTCTCGGGGTCGTAACTTTTGCATACGATCTCCGTTTTAGGTGTATGATAACCAATTGGAAAGGTATCATCAAGGAGATTATTTTTGGGGCCCAATCAATCCATAGGATATCATTGAGAAGCTATATCCCAAAAAATCTTCATTTAGGCCCTCAAAATGGCCTCGGAAGTTAAAATTGCTAAATATAGAAAATATCCAAAATTGCCAGAAAACTATTTTGAGCTAGTTGGAAAAGGTGGGTGGCCACCGATATCCACCTAGATCATTATCATTGATGAAATTCAAATACACTATGAATTTTCTAGCTTCAAAAGCTATAGAGTCCCAGATGATATGCTTGCCCCCCTACAACATGCCTTTGCCTCTTAATCTCATCTTCAATTTATCTATCCTTTCCTGCAAGCATTCGTTCTCCTTTTGAAAGTGAGCCATTATTTCATCCTTTTCTTGCATTTCCAACTTTAGTTTCTCTATTCTCCCTTTTATCCCTTTGATTTCTCCTTCTTTCAGGATAACTTGTGACATAGCCTGGACAAGTCCTTTAGTGTTTGGCCCAGCTTTTACAACATGAGGTACAACTGCAAACCTGTTTATATATTATGTCTTCTCTTGTGATCACTTCACCGTTTCTTGTTCTAGTTGCAATGACCTAGCCTTGTATTCCAATGCCTATTGACAAAGTGTTTCATTTTCCTGTTCTAGAGCAACCGATTCTACTGTTTATGGATGCTCTGTAGCAGATATTTTCAATTTCTTCTTCAAACTTTGAATTAATTTATCTTTATCATCCAATGAGGAGTTCACCCCTTGGGGCCCTTCAGATTCCATCCTCTTGACCTGAGTCTTCCAAGCTCTGCTAGATAATTTTTCTTACCTTAGTTGTCCTTCCAATTTCATTGCATAAGATGACAGCTTTGAATTCTTCAAGATTAAGCTCAGGTAATCAGAATACGACATATGATTGGTATTGTTATGGAATTTAACCTTGTCTAGAGCACTAATGTTGTCATATATTATCTTTATCTCATATACTTTGTATTCATATGCAACCGCAATGTTAAAGGTCCTCTTTTCAACATCCCTTATTGTGAACATAGAAGATTTGTGCTGAGAAATTTTTTCCACTTCAGGGACTAAATCCCTCATATCACCCAGAGCTATGTTTCCCTTCTCAGCATAATGTTTTTCCAAATCTTATTTAGATTGATAATTTTCCCCATATTTTTTATCAAAGATGTTTTTATTGCTGCTAAAGGTTCTTGAGCTGCCTTCATTTTGGAGTTTGCTTTCCTTTTCAACCTCTACAGTGCTAGTGCCACTTTCCACCATATCTAGATTTACTTGTTCTCTAGGATCTTCCTCCTCTAAATTCACTATCTTTGGAGACTATGAAATATTCATATTCTTAGGAGAATTTTGCTGATCACTGGTGCCCATGGCCTCTAAACTGCCTCTGTTGCTGTGAAAACTCATCTTAAGAACTTTGACCATTGGTTTCTAAGGAGCTTGTTGTTTTTTACTTTGTTGCAGGGTTGCCTCCACTTGTTGTGTTTGACTTTGTTACAGGGTTGCCTCCATTTGCTGTGTTTGAGTTGGTTGCAATATTGCTTCCATATCAACATAGAATTTTAGGGTTTCCATCTTATCAAAACCCTGAACCTCTTCATGCTCATAAGGGGCCTGTTTGTTCATTAATATTCTCTTGGATATGATTTGGCATGGATCATTTCTTCTTCCCTGTAGTTTTGAAAAACCAAACTCTTTGAGCTTTGCTTGAATCTGAGATAAGCATGATCTATTTTTGACAATGAAGGGGCCAATGATAAAAGGGAACTTGAGGTTGGAGGCTTTGCAGAACTTTAGGAAATGATCTATCTCAGATATAATTCTTTGCCTGATGAATTCAAGGGAAAAGGTTATGGGGGTCAAAAAAATAGGCAATAGGGGATTCATGACAACCATAAACCCATATTGTTATGTTTAGGACCATGCCCGATAGATAGGTACCATTTGGACCGGTACAGGTGGGGATTCGAACCTCCATGGGGCTGAAGAGCCCATCACATGGTTTTTGAGACCCCATCAAAGGGGCAGACACAAGACAGTGTTTGATCGAGGTTTTTCACCAGAGAAGAAGAGGGCGTTCCATCATAGGCACTTTGGAAGAGCCTGGCCTAGGGGGAATGACCCCGTTTCAGTGGAATGCTGGCCTTGGAAGGCTCAGAACATCCCCATCCTCACCATGACATCATCCAACTTCATGGACATTTTGGAGGTAGACTGGGCAACAGTGGCACATGTGGCATGTTTGAGAGGCCCGTGGGGGGCTAATGTTTTTCTCCTGGATGTCGCATTTGCCCTAAAAGGGGATAGCACCTCCCTTGAAGGGGATTTTACCTTTTTTACAGCTCAATTAAGGTTTTAATTTGAAAATTTAATGTAGAAACAATATTCTGGTCGTGTCGACCATTTTTATGACCCAAAGTTAATTAAGGTCATTGATACACTATATATTGAGGGTTTTCCCTCTCATTTTGACATAACTCATCACTCACTCATTTAATAAGGTCTGATTTTAGCATCCTACTTGGGGAAATTTGTTGGTTTAGTGAGGCACACTTGTTGAAGGAAGGCATTTCTTGGCATTTTTGGCATTGCTCTTGAAGGAAGGTTTACAACTAGGGTTTGCATGCTATTTCATGGTGATATGTAAGTGTTTTCTCTGAAAAACTTCTTGATTGAATGGTTGTAGTCTTATATTCTCTCATATGTTTATAATTTGNGTCAATGATCTATCCTTTACCAGTATTTTCATAATCAGATTCTAAATTAGGGTTCAAATCCTTGTCTTTGAACTCGAACATCAATGACTATTTTGAGTGACATTCATCAGTGTTGTGCCAGGGGATTTTGTGGAAATCACACCATTTTTGGTGTCCTTCTTTGTCTTTCCGTGACCCTTCTTTTCCTATGGATTGGAATCATTTTCGGGAGACAGTTTGTTAGGGTTGTCTTTTTCATACTTTGGTTGTTGTGGATTTGAGAACTCGAACTCCCATTTTTTCTGGTGCCTAAATTTCTACTCGATTTTAACAACATATCGATAGGAAGCACTGAGTAATGAGATGTCCAGAAAATCCATTTTATCTCTGATGTATCTGTGTAGAGCCCCGCGGTATTTTAGAACCAAATGTCATTCAGAGTCTTTGATACCCAGCTTGGTGCATAAGGTATGAAGGTATTGGTGAACTCTAGAACTACTTGGCCCTTGTCTTTCCACAGTGTGGTCCATCTCATGTATTGGTCCTCATAGTTTCCAATAGACTAATATTGTTCCTTTACCGCATCCACAAAAAAATCCCAAGTGGGATTAACCCCATATAATCCAGACTCCTCTATGGAAATATGCTCCCAATAAGTTTCCCACCAATGTTTTAAATAGGGTAGATCCTTGAGGATCGCAAAGATGATCTTTTCTTTGTCAGAAAATTTTTGAACAAAGAAATAACCTTCTAACGGATTTAACCATTTATCTAGGGCATCCGCATCTATCTGACCTTCAAATATAGGAATATCAAAATTGACTTGTACCTTAAAAGGAAAGGTGCCTCCAAATTGGCCTCTTGATGAATATGTGCCTGATGATATCATGAGGCATTGAAGGATGTGGGAAAAATTCTCCATCATTTCGTCCCTCTGTCATGTGAGAGCTTGCTCAAGCAACAGACATATAGGATCGTCTACTCCGTTGTTTTTATTTTCTTCCTCCATTAAGGGTTTCTTGGGTGTGCGAGAGAGATTTTCCTCAAGAGAGACAAGCTCGAGACCCAACTTTCTATACTTAGACCTCATCGGTGACATGCACTAAAAAAACCGATCAAGAACAACCTGCTCTAATACCACTGATCCAGATTATTTTCGACATGAAATGAGAGCGGAGATATAATAAAGAAATGCACAAAGATATCATAGATATTCAATAATATAAAAAAAATGTATCATATATGCAACCATAAACATAGATATACAGTAATACACAATTTCTATTAATGAAAGAAACATACAAAGACTATAAAAATACAAAGTGAAAGACTTGTTAGAATGGTGGCAACTTATCTCTGAGAAGAGATGTGACGGCTACTCGCATTCAAAATAAGATCATTACAATGAGGCTCTAAAATCATTTTTACAATAAATAGGAATGTCAAAAACCCTAGACATCCAAAAACCTAACCCTAGGATATGAAGCGCCAAAAGTCATGTGGGCCCCGTTTGGGTAAGTTAGTACATTAACTTCTTGGGGTCGTAACTTTTGCATACGATCTCCGTTTTAGGTGTATGATAACCCATTGGAAAGGTATCATCAAGGAGATTATTTTTGGGTCCCAATCAATCCATAGGATATCATTGAGAAGCTATATCCCAAAAAATCTTCATTTAGGCCCTCAAAATGGCCCCAGAAGTTAAAATTGCTAAATATAGAAAATATCCAAAATTGCTAGAAAACTATTTTGAGCTAGTTGGAAAAGGTGGGTGGCCACCGATATCCACCTGGATCATTATCATTGATGAAATTCAAATACACTATGAATTTTCTAGCTTCAAAATCTATAGAGTCCCAGATGATATGCTTGCCCCCCTACAACATGCCTTTGCTTCTTAATCTCATCTTCAATTTATCTATCCTTTCCTACAAGCATTCGTTCTCCTTTTGAAAGTGAGCCATTATTTCATCCTTTTCTTGCATTTCCAACTTTAGTTTCTCTATTCTCCCTTTTATCCCTTTGATTTCTCCTTCTTTCAGGATAACTTGTGACATAGCCTGGACAAGTCCTTTAGTGTTTGGCCCAGCTTTTACAACATGAGGTACAACTGCAAACCTGTTTATATATTATGTCTTCTCTTGTGATCACTTCACCGTTTCTTGTTCTAGTTGCAATGACCTAGCCTTGTATTCCAATGCCTATTGACAAAGTGTTTCATTTTCCTGTTCTAGAGCAACCGATTCTACTGTTTATGGATGCTCTGTAGCAGATATTTTCAATTTCTTCTTCAAACTTTGAATTAATTTATCTTTATCATCCAATGAGGAGTTCACCCCTTGGGGCCCTTCAGATTCCATCCTCTTGACCTGAGTCTTCCAAGCTCTGCTAGATAATTTTTCTTACCTTAGTTGTCCTTCCAATTTCATTGCATAAGATGACAGCTTTGAATTCTTCAAGATTAAGCTCAGGTAATCAGAATACGACATATGATTGGTATTGTTATGGAATTTAACCTTGTCTAGAGCACTAATGTTGTCATATATTATCTTTATCTCATATACTTTGTATTCATATGCAACCGCAATGTTAAAGGTCCTCTTTTCAACATCCCTTATTGTGAACATAGAAGATTTGTGCTGAGAAATTTTTTCCACTTCAGGGACTAAATCCCTCATATCACCCAGAGCTATGTTTCCCTTCTCAGCATAATGTTTTTCCAAATCTTATTTAGATTGATAATTTTCCCCATATTTTTTATCAAAGATGTTTTTATTGCTGCTAAAGGTTCTTGAGCTGCCTTCATTTTGGAGTTTGCTTTCCTTTTCAACCTCTACAGTGCTAGTGCCACTTTCCACCATATCTAGATTTACTTGTTCTCTAGGATCTTCCTCCTCTAAATTCACTATCTTTGGAGACTATGAAATATTCATATTCTTAGGAGAATTTTGCTGATCACTGGTGCCCATGGCCTCTAAACTGCCTCTGTTGCTGTGAAAACTCATCTTAAGAACTTTGACCATTGGTTTCTAAGGAGCTTGTTGTTTTTTACTTTGTTGCAGGGTTGCCTCCACTTGTTGTGTTTGACTTTGTTACAGGGTTGCCTCCATTTGCTGTGTTTGAGTTGGTTGCAATATTGCTTCCATATCAACATAGAATTTTAGGGTTTCCATCTTATCAAAACCCTGAACCTCTTCATGCTCATAAGGGGCCTGTTTGTTCATTAATATTCTCTTGGATATGATTTGGCATGGATCATTTCTTCTTCCCTGTAGTTTTGAAAAACCAAACTCTTTGAGCTTTGCTTGAATCTGAGATAAGCATGATCTATTTTTGACAATGAAGGGGCCAATGATAAAAGGGAACTTGAGGTTGGAGGCTTTGCAGAACTTTAGGAAATGATCTATCTCAGATATAATTCTTTGCCTGATGAATTCAAGGGAAAAGGTTATGGGGGTCAAAAAAATAGGCAATAGGGGATTCATGACAACCATAAACCCATATTGTTATGTTTAGGACCATGCCCGATAGATAGGTACCATTTGGACCGGTACAGGTGGGGATTCGAACCTCCATGGGGCTGAAGAGCCCATCACATGGTTTTTGAGACCCCATCAAAGGGGCAGACACAAGACAGTGTTTGATCGAGGTTTTTCACCAGAGAAGAAGAGGGCGTTCCATCATAGGCACTTTGGAAGAGCCTGGCCTAGGGGGAATGACCCCGTTTCAGTGGAATGCTGGCCTTGGAAGGCTCAGAACATCCCCATCCTCACCATGACATCATCCAACTTCATGGACATTTTGGAGGTAGACTGGGCAACAGTGGCACATGTGGCATGTTTGAGAGGCCCGTGGGGGGCTAATGTTTTTCTCCTGGATGTCGCATTTGCCCTAAAAGGGGATAGCACCTCCCTTGAAGGGGATTTTACCTTTTTTACAGCTCAATTAAGGTTTTAATTTGAAAATTTAATGTAGAAACAATATTCTGGTCGTGTCGACCATTTTTATGACCCAAAGTTAATTAAGGTCATTGATACACTATATATTGAGGGTTTTCCCTCTCATTTTGACATAACTCATCACTCACTCATTTAATAAGGTCTGATTTTAGCATCCTACTTGGGGAAATTTGTTGGTTTAGTGAGGCACACTTGTTGAAGGAAGGCATTTCTTGGCATTTTTGGCATTGCTCTTGAAGGAAGGTTTACAACTAGGGTTTGCATGCTATTTCATGGTGATATGTAAGTGTTTTCTCTGAAAAACTTCTTGATTGAATGGTTGTAGTCTTATATTCTCTCATATGTTTATAATTTGCTAATAAAAAAACCTAGGTGACAAGCACACAAGTAGGTCCTTGTTTCATGTCCCCTAAAAGAGAAATTTTCAGCCATTGAAGAAGGAAGGAAGAGCCTAGCCATAGCTACACTCTTATTGCCTCTTCTCCCTGAGCTAGTTGTACTTTCTGAAGTCAATAAGGAGGAGACATCCCAGGCCTAGGTTATGTACACCTTGGGCCATCCTGCTTCTAGGGTTTGGTGATAGAGCCTTTCTTTAGCAACACTCTCCCTCACTACACTCTCTAGTCTTGATTTATCTTTCATTCTAGACATTTTTCCAAGTTAACCTAAGGAAGGAGGAGAGAGCACGAGGCCTTTATTTAGCAACACCGAAGTGAGCCTCTCTCCCCTAGGGTTTTGATTCTGAGGCCCTGCCATACCAGCACTTCAGAACCCTTCCCTCTAGTCCTTATTTTCCTTCAACCCTTGCGTCCTCTTATGAAATGACTCCATTAACCCTTAGGAACTGATATTAAACCTCCAACATTGAAGTGAAAGTGATCAAACAACTCTTAAAACATTTTCTAAATTGAAACTCTAACTAAATACTAGCCTTAAAAAGGATGACGTCACCCTTGGTTACCTCATCTTGACGCAACAATTTTCTTTTTATAGGCAGTTGGATGGTGGTTTGATGCATTTATTGAATAAGGATTGATTGGATACATTGATTACTACATCATATTGATATTTATTGGTGGAGTGATACTATTTCATCGTTGCATTAACAAACATTGACTTTGTCAATATTTATTGTTATAATTGCTTATATATTGATATCAGATGGTCTTATGAAGTACTAACCCATTGAATCATAGCTTCCATATATTGGTTTGTTGTTGCTTTGTTCCGAGTAGGTGTTCTTCTTTGGGACTTCACTTCATTAATGGTTGTTTAGCCGAGATTGTCTATTTTGGTGGTGACCTGTGAAGGGGGAAATTTACTTTTGTCCTTTTGACCCTTGCCTCTTCAAAACTCCAGGTTACCGGGGATGTCTCCCATAGGCCTAACCTCCCTAAAGAGAAAGAACCTCCCCATCGTGGTGACATTGGGTGGGATAAGTTCTTCTTATGCCAGTTTCACCTTCTATCTTATAGCCATCTGACTTAGCTACAAACAGTGCGATAACAATATACAAAGCTATATATTAATGCTAAATTGAAAGAGATAATATGCGCATATATAAATCTAGATCTAGTGGTATCTTACCAGGGCCTTGGATATCCCTAAATCATAGGGCCTTGTTATCAATAATCACTGCTTGAAGAATGTAGACCACGAACATGAGTCTCAAACAACCCTTTGTTTCCTTCCCCTCAACCGTCATAACGTATATTTGACATGAATCAATTAACAATGAAATACCATGATGAAACTTAGTACCTATTCAACAATATCCCCACTATTCACTGTTTCTTTGTTATTTAGAAAATTACTATAAGGATATCATAAACACAATTACAATAAAAGAATCAAGAAAATTACCAAGAACTCCATCTTCACCTTCTCATAATCACAACACAACATTCCATTCCACTAGGAATGCCATCTTCCATTATACTTATAGCTTTCTTTGCCTTTAGGGTAAGGGCATCTCCCATCTCATAGAGTCCATGTTTGGTTTCGACCATGTAGACCTAAATGGTCTCTTAAATAAACAAATAGATCAAACAAGGAAGGAAAGAGTAAACAATCAAACCGAAATCAAGAAGGGAAATATGATCGAACAAAAATCTAAACTTTTCGGAGTTGATATAATTGAGAAAAGAGTTGAAAATAAACAAAAATATAGATCAACATCTCTTTAATTTACCTGAAGAAGAATCTCTTTAATTTACTTCAAGGCATTCATAGAGAAGAAATAATTGATACCTCAAAAAGGTTAAGTGCATTGTCTAGCGGGATACAACTCAAAAAGGCAGACCAGGCATACCTAAATGGTCTTTTAAATAAACAAAGATTTCAAACCTAATGGATAATACTAAAACCTATTGGAGAAGAAATAATTGATACCTAGAGAAGAATCGTTGATGTGTAGTTATTTGCATGCTATTCAATCACTGAATTAAAGAAATGATGGATTAGTGGCTTTGAAATCTAAAGAATAAATAAAATTAGTGAAAAAGAATCCAGGAATAGCTTTTTCAACTACATTTGGGCTTCTGCAATTGGCTAAGAGGCTATGGCCACTGGGTCTGAGAGACCAAGGGTTGAATCTCGGCCTCGACGGCATCATGATCATGTCTCTCCATTGATTCAGAAGACCATTTTGGCTCAAATTCAATAGCATCACCACCATAAGAACAACACTAGACATTTTTCTGGCAAAGGGTGCCTGTTCGTGTCCACTCTACCTTCAGGTTAAGGGCATTGTCCAGTGGGATACAACTCAAAAAGGCAAACCACGCATACCTAAATGGTCTTTTAAATAAACAAAGATTTTGACTAAGCATGATTAGTGTTGTGGAGGACTAATTATGTTCAATCCTAATGGATATTTTTCTTTGAGCCATATATATGTATATATAATGTTCAAACCTAACATATATATATATATATATATATAT
>JZKD02S0268827.1:0-20641 GCA_000966675.3 Picea glauca
AGGGTGGTGCCAATGTCTAGAGCACCTTATAGGATGAGTAACCTAGAGCTAGTCAAGCTCAAATTACAGCTAAAGGAGATGTTGGAAAAAGGTTATATTTGGCCTAGTGTGTCTCCTTGGGGAGAACCAACCTTGTTTTTGAAGGAGGATGATGGAACACTCAGGTTGTGCATAGACTATAGACAACTCAACAAAATGAAAATCAAGAATAAGTATCCCTTTTCAAGAATTGATGGCGTATTTGACCAGTTCATGGGTACTACAATTTTCTCCAAGATTGAACTGAGGTCTGGATAGCGTCAGGCCCAGATTAAGGATGAATAAATCCACAAAACAACCTTTAGGACAAGGTACGGGCACTATGAATTTGCGGTGGTGTCATTTGGGCTCACCAATGTACCAACCACCTTCATGTGCTTAATGAATAGTGTTCTTAGAAATTTTTTGGGCAGATTTGTGTTAGTTTGCATTGATGATATCCTAATCTATTCTAAGAATAGAGAAGAGCATGAAGAGCACCTCAAGTTAGTGCTTCAAGTGTTGAGATAGCACAATCACTATGCAAAGTTTAGTAAGTGTGAATTTTTCCAAAAACAAATCCATTACTTAGGCCATGTCATCACTAAGGAAGGGGCGGTAGTTGATCCTCACAAGATCAAAGCCATTATGGATTGGACTACACCAAAAGATGTAACTGGCATCATATCCTTTATGGAACTAGCAGGGTACTATAGAAGGTTCATAAAGGGGTTTTCCAACATTGGTTATCCAATCACCTCCCTTCAAAAAAAGGGGGTCAAATTTGTTTAGAAAACTAAGTGTGAAGAGAGATTTTAGAAACTGAAACATTTACTAACCAATGCACATGTGTTGAAGATTGTAGATCCAAACAAGGATTTCCTTGTATGCACATATGCTTGCAAAGAAGGAATAGGAGGATTCCTCATGCAAGAAGGGAATGTAATCTATTACAAATCTGGGAAATTGAAAAAACATGAAATGCATTATGTGACCCATGACTTAGAATTAAATTCCATAGTGCACATCTTAAAAATGTGGAGGCCTTACATACTAGACAAAACAATTGTCCTCATGACAGACCACAGTGGGCTGAGATATTTGTTTGACCATCCCAAACTAAATGACAGACAAGCTAGATGGATGACTCTCCTTAGTGAATTTGATTTTGAAATCAAACACATCAAGGAAAAAGAAAATAAAGTGGTTGACGCCCTTATTAGAATCATGAAAGTGATTCACTTGGAAACTGTAAGCACCTATGAATCAGATATCAAGGAAAGAGTAAAAAGTGTACAAGAAACAGATGATTTATTCAAAAATATAAATACATATCTAGAACAAGAACCCACATGGATGAAATATGATGGCTATCAACTGTTGAATGATGGCTTGTTAACCTACAAAGGTCGGTTGTATATCCCAAATTGTGACGACTTGAAGAGGTTCATCATGGATGAACTACATAAAAGACCATATACTGGCCACCCTGGGTATCTGAAAATGATAACAACCACCAAGAAGTTATTTTATTGGCCAGGAATGAAAAATAACACAACATAGTATTTATCTAAATGTTTGGAATGCCAATAGGTTAAAGTGGAGCACAAGCACCCAAAAAGACTATTGTATCCCCTACCTATTCCAAAATGGAAATGGGAAACCATCTCCATGGATTTCATTATAACATTACCTAAATCAAACACACAAAATGATGGTATTATGGTAGTTGTGGACAAATTGAGCAAGGCTGCTCACTTTATTCTAGTAAAGCTCACTTGCAAGGAAATGGATATTTCCAATATATTCATGAAATAAATATTCAAGATACATGGGATGCCCAAGGAAATCATATATGATAGAGATGCAAAATTCACCTTAGAATTTTGGAAATATTTGTTTACTAGTTTTGG
The DNA here is from genome assembly GCA_000966675.3 of Picea glauca. Taxonomy (NCBI): domain Eukaryota; kingdom Viridiplantae; phylum Streptophyta; class Pinopsida; order Pinales; family Pinaceae; genus Picea; species Picea glauca. Next base: position 1,932 of record JZKD02S0268827.1, read on the forward strand.
AACTAAATAATTATTTAGTATATCCTATGACCCTCAAACTAATGGATAGACAGAGAGGGTAAACCAAGTCTTGGAATACATGTTAAGGATGCATGTGATGCATCATCCCAAGAAATGGGAAGAATACCTACCCTTGGTAGAGTTTGCTTACAACAATGGCTATCTAGAGTCATTGAAGATGGGGCCTTTTGAGGCTCTCTATGGTAGACAATGCAATATTCCAATCAGTTGGAATAACCCAGTGGACAAAATAACACTTGGATCATATATGCTCAAGGAGTTGGAACAAAAAGTAAATCGAATAAAATAAAATCTAAAAGTGGCCCAAGACAGACAAAAGAGATATTCAGAAATCAAAATAACTCATAAAGAGTTCAAAGTAGGGGATCATGTGTATCTCTAAATTAGACCTAGAAGAAGTTACATGAGGATGGGAACATGTGCCAAGATGGCACCTTGGTTTTGTGAACCTTTTGAAATTCTGGATAGAGTGGGACCTATAGCTTATATATTAGCTTTAGCTCCCACATTGAAAGCACATAATGTTTTCCATGTTTCATTGTTAAATAAATATATACATGATTTTGGTCACATAATTGATTGGTCTGTGATTCAGGTAGAGCGAGAGGGAGAATTTCTGCCATAACCACAGTGCATCCTAGACATGAAATAAATACCTCTTAGGAACAGAACCATTGCACTGGTCAAGGTGCAGTGGAAAAAATTTGGTCCCGGTGAAACTACATGGGAATGGGGGGATGCCATGAAACTGGCATAACCTTTTTTGTTCACTACTGTATATAGAGTTTTTGCAGAAAATAGAACACCGAGGGTGGTTCCTTTAAGGGGGAGGGGATTTTAACATCCATGTTTCCCCCAGTCTGTAAATATAATTAATATCATGAACAAAACTATAAATAATCATGTTATGTGATTATTGAAAGACAATGGACCATTAATGAATTATGTATTGTAAAAATTTGGTTATTAATGCAATAGGAAAATGTTGAACTATTGTTGAATGGATGGCCTTCACAAATTACGATGTCATGAGAGGAATGGTGCAAGAGGGAAGCTATTACCCATTGAAATAAACATCTTAGGTAGTACCCTGCCAAATTAAAAGCAAATGCAGATCATGAACTGTCCTCGGCCCATAAATTTGATTACCAATCAGGTTGGTAGTTGGGTAGTCCCCTTCGAGAATCAATGAAGGAATGGGAAAATTACCCATCAATAAAATTTTGAAACAAACCACGATTTCTTGAGGAAGAATACACAAAAATAAGGGAGGAGGACAGTAAAAGGGGGAGATCATACATATACATAGACATGCAGTTAGGGAAATCCTGAGCATTGTAGAAGGGAAGGAGAATTTCCTGGTTCAATAGAGTAGAAACATACGTGTAGAGGTAATAGATGCTCCCGTAAAACTTTTAGTAAATCCAGATATCCTCTTGTGGCATCGTAACCCAACTCGGGGGTGGATGGATGTAACATAGATTTGTGTAGCTTTTCTTATGGTTGGGTGGAGAGTGGCACACCCTTCAGTAGTTTCCAACATCTCCCACTTTGTAGATAAGTAAATCTTATCCTTCTGTGTATTGCATTGAACTGTATGGTGATTCTAGACATTAACACTTAACTTGTGAGCTGATTGTGTATTTTTGGGATGGCCTCGTATTTGTATGAAATATATCTACGTGGACAGTCTGATGGTCTTGTTTTTAGACATTATCTGTCTTTAGTAAAATAGTTGTGAGTATCGGTCTGTGATAAACTTGTGTAATGAGTAAATATGGAAGAGTATGAATTTACATGGTCGTTTCAGTATGAAAATAATCTCAAATCATTGTTATATATTAAGTTGAAAGACTAATCGACATCACTGCTTATTATATGTATTGTTGTGATGATATGTATATATATAAATATGTGTGCCTGTATACCTATGTGTTGCAGAGTTGGGATCCCTACGACACATGAACCTTTCGGGATAAGATGTAATAGAGGTACCCTACATGGGAAATGAAGTGCCTGAGCCAAGGCGAGAGCTCTTGAAAAATAGTAAGCCTTGATAAAGACTCGGAGAAACCTTGGTGAAATTGACTAAGTCTTGAACCAGATGGATATATCAGAGAAAACTCTTGTGTTTCCTTAGAATATTGTGGTCGTTCATTTAGCACGATGAATTAGATATGTTCCTTTAGTCGGTGTAGGGGTAGGATTAAATCTTGGTCATCGATCTGGAAAGATAATAGATCCTAGTCATTCATTGGAGGATGCTCCTTGGAGTGAATTTCAGACCCAGAGGAGATACACTTCAAATTTCATATCCGGATCATTGACCGATACCTTAGAAATACATGATCCTATCCATTGATCTATTAGAGGATCGAGTGGTGAGGTGATCCCCACCATTAGTTATACTTGGTAGTCAAAGTTATGAGTATGCTAGAGTGGCAACTTAAGAATAATACATGTCGGTCCCCAATTCACCAAAGGGTTGAGGATGGGCCCCATTGGGCTTAGGCCTTTGGAAGGTTTCTTTAATCGTCGACCATTGTATCTTTGTGGCAAGTTGATCTGACCGTTGATGGGTTGGTGTGTTCATCAAAGTAGTCCATGGATTAGGCCATGATAAGACTCTGAACAAACCAAATTCATGGATCCATCAGAGTATGAAGGTATCATATCTACCAACTTTTAGATCTAACTACCATTACATCTGGAGAGAAACCCATTGAAAGAGTCATTCGGAGTTGAATTTCAAAGGAAATTCTCAAGTGGGCGCATAATGACTCTAAAGGAGGAACTCTGAAAGGAGATATGGGTCGTTGGTTTGTTGTGGTTGGAGGGACTTTGAAAGAATATATGGGTCATTGATCTGTCATGGTTTGAGGGACTTCGAAAGGAGATCTAGGTCATTGATCTATCATAATCGGGGGAAATCTAAATGGTCTAGAGTTTAACTTCGAAAGGAGATCTAGACCATTGATCATTGTATGAGCAATATCAAATATTAGTCATTGATTCGATGTGGGTCCTACCAGTTTCCGTGGTGAGGAATGGCTAAGGGGAGTGATGTCACCCAACCAATATACAATGGACAAGTATCAATACCCGAATGGACGAACTAAGTGGCTAGTGATGATGTGCATGCCATGTCAGACCACATGGATGACCCACGTGTCAAGTCAATATCATGCCACGTGTCACCAAGTTTTGGCTCTTTTGAGGTGGCGTTTCTTGGGAATGAATGTGCCATCTGTCATTCCAGGTAGTAGGTACATGTGGTAACAAATTCCTTGATGGTTGGTACATAGTGGCAATGGTGCCACGTGAGATGGAGTTTACCCCTTCTTAGAGTTTACTTTGGAGGGTTCGGATTACCACTCCAAAGATCTTGGAGAAAGATCCCGAAAGCCTATTTGGGTCATTGGTCGACGTGATGGATAGACACGTTCTCAATCGTCGATATTGGTGGGTCCCACCAAAATCCAGGGAAGAAACATAACACATTGAACATTAACCGTCATACAAGTGGATAACTTCGAGTGAATCCTAGCCATTGATTCAGGAAAACAGATAGATTGAGGATTGAGTGAGCTAGGTGGAAGATGCCATGATAACACCAGGTCTGATGACAGATGTAGAAATAGTCACATGGATGCCATGTGGAGGTAAGGTGGAATTGGGACAATAGAGGCCCAAGAACTTTGGGAAGTCATAACTTTTGATCCCGAGTTCAGTTTTGGGAAAAAGTATAGTCGTTCGAAAGATATTGATGAGAATAAGATGATAATTTTGTCAAAGATGGATTCTAATATGGTTAAGGGAAGAAAATTTTTGATATCCCACTCCCTTGAAATCTATGAAGGGGGTCAGGTGTGTTACATAGCTAAGATCCACATGGCCTCAAGGTGGATTTTTCCAAGAGAAGATCTAGAAGTATTTAAAAGGTCATAAATTACTAACCCCATCTTAGATTTGGGTGTGGTTATAGTCGATCGAAATCTATTAAAGAACAAAAATGATTTGTGAATATAGAATTAGAGGTTGGATGAAGGTTAGGGAGATAAATTCGAACACCCCACCAACCTAATGAACTTTTAAGGGGGTCGGGTGTGTTACATATCCTTATCAAGAAGGTCACATATCCTCATAAAAATGTGTTAATTCATCATCCAACATGCTATGTCAACTCAATTAAGTGTCACACCATTCTTAAGTGTGACGTCCCATCACATGTGCAATGTCCTCAAGCTAGGGTATGACATCGTCAAGAAAAAGGGATCCACGACCCCTCCCAAGAGGTGTACTATCATTATCACATGTCATGTCATTAAACCAAGACTAAACATCCTCAATGGGTGCAATGTCATATAGGGGATGCATACCATCTCCAAGTGACATGTCAAGCTCATGGTGCAACGTCCTATCTCCAAAGTGCAACGTCTAAGATATGGACAATGATGGAGGGTGTCAAGACATGTGCAAAGTCATCATATGGTCCAACGCTCATCATCAAGGCTCCAACAACCTCCATATAGTGTGCAACATCCTCCATGAAGTGTGGGAGAAGAATCATGAAGGTCCTCCAAAGGACCATGTCAATTGTGCATCATCATTAAGCAAGGGCTTAGAGAATCAAGTGAGACCAATAATTATGGATACAAGAGTCATTAGAATCATAAAAAGTGAGTCATTTTTTAATGTAAAAGCCACATAAGTAGTTCAAATTGGGTATCTTCTTCAAAATTCAGACTAGCTTATGCCTTTATGCAATTTTCCAAGTTTACGTATGGTAGGAACATCATACAACCCTATTAGGTGTGCTAGTACCCAAGTAGAGGAGTATTTATTGAGAAACCCATCAAAGTGTAAGTGTGAGTGAACAGTATGACATGGGGTTTACTTCATGGTCATGGTGTCATTGACATGCAAGGACACATGTGATGTTCATATCCATGAGTGATTTTGTAGAGGGAGCACTTAATGCATTGTGTTACCTTTTCGTCAACACTATTTCTTTCCACCCTTTATCTTTCCTTTTCATATTCATTTGTTTTCTTTGTGAGCCCCTTTTTGGGTTTATGCATTTATTTCATCATAATTATTCAATTAAGTCCTTTCTCTAGGTATGCATTCTGTACATTAGAACTTGGGGCGAGGGGGTAGAGCTCAATCTAACCTAGCTTTTTCATTTATCATTCATATCCCTTTATTGTTCTTTTTCATTTTGAATTTACAGTATGCACTTTCCGTTGTTTTTTACATCTACATCAACCTTGGGCATTCAAGCCCCTTCTTCTCATAGGAGAATGAAGTACGAACCTCTTTGGGATACATGTAACAACCAATCCCAAAATATAGGACAACAGAAGGAAAATATATGGAAAGTGTTAAATATGTAAAGGTATAGGTACATTATCCCTTTCAAGGCCTCCCAACAGTACCCCTTTTCCCCAAGAGTAAAAACACTTGAATAGAACACATATGATGGCCATGAAGGTTAAATAAGGAAAAAATCATAACTTCCAAGCATCATGATTCACTATCTGACTTCAACCCATAATCCTTACCTAAATTCCCAATACATTAAATAAAACAATTTGTATGAAACAATGGCTAATATACTTCATGTGTGTTGGACCACCATCGTCGGATGGGTATGTTGATCAAGTTAATGAGTTGATAAATTATGATTAAGAGGCATGTGAGGGGCTACTATCTATGGAGAATAATGGTCTCATCTCTTGGACCAGTGTCTGCAATGTGGATCATGAATAATGATCTCTTGTAGTTACCCCTAGGTGAGAGGGGGTAACAACTGGCTCCAACTTGGGGACATGCTCACTAGAGTGCATGAGAACCTCAATATCTCTGGTACTCCAAGACCTTCACTCCTGCATCACTCTTAAACTTGCATGCTACATTCTAACATAAAAATATCAATTACAAAAGAGTAGGGGGATATGATACACCCTAGTATATGAAAGGTATAAAATAAATATGAGAAAAAATATTTCCATTTTCATCAATATATATATATATATATATATATATATATATATATATATATAATCTAAGCTATCATGAATGCATAATATCAATCAATAAGTAACATCAATCAAAATAAGGTACAATCAAGATGAAAGCAAGAAAACATGACCTAACACTATCCTACCTAATGCCACAAGACAAGTAAGTGGTAGGTATAATCATACAACCAAAATAGCCATCATAGAATCTCATTAAGGTCAAAGGTTATAGCATTGTACTTTGTTAGAAACCAAAACAAAGATATGTCATGAGGGTGGAAAAGAGAAACAAGATCATTCCACTATTGGTATGTGCATCTTCAAATTTTCTCTATTCATCTTTGAATATGGTTGTAATATATTGATGATAGCTCATCCTTTCTCCAAGGAAGGTCTCCATCATGCAACCCTTGCATCTCATAGGATCGATTCATACACTTCAAAAAATGAACATATTGACTTTCATTTACAATGTAACTCGCCAAGGCTTGATATAGAACCATAAGAAATGTAAAGAATACCTCATGGTTGCCCAAGAAGGAATTAGATAAAAAAAATGGGACTCAAACTTATATATTTAAAAAATAATAATAATAAATCCCAACTTAGGACTTGTTTCCCTTCTATATGCAGTTGGAAATTCTTGCAACAAACCATAGGTTGAGAAAACCTTTTCCCCGTAGATAATTCATCACCAAAAACATAATTTCCAGTTGTACCTCTAATGACATATTGATGAAAAGAAAAAGACAGCTGGAAATTTATGTTATGACATTATTGCTTCCCTAAGTGAATTATGGCTCCATATGAGTGCTCACATGGGTGTTCACCAAAGTCTAAGCATAGGGGTGGCTGAAAATATTGTTCATGAAATAACTCCAAGTGATCAAAAGAATATGTATCATACCTCCTATGACATGGCTAGAATTTTCCATCAGAGAGTCATAATGAATCGTTTCTAAATGGTTGAAACAAATATGTGAACATGTCATCTTCATGTTGTCAAAAATATGAATCATTAATGCACATAAATGGTTGTTCAAGAGGCAACAATTATGCATTCTTGACTCTAAGGTCATTATTAGTATTATAAATGGGATTCCCATCAAAATCAAAACAACTTATATCCCATTTACATCTTCCAATATGTAGAAAATCATCAATATGTTCATCATGTTCTTCATCAAACGAAAAATTTACCAAATTCGAGGGTTTTTTTGAAAAATCTTCACTTTCCAAATCATCAAAGGATGCATCACATAAGTCAAAAACTTGGAAATGAGTAAATCTTACCATACCCTTGTCTTTGTGAAGAAGGATTCTCTCTTCAATTGGGTAATCATCATGGCCTTGATCTTCAACATGATGTGCTTCGTCCAAGTCTTCTTCTTCTTCAATGGATTCATGAGGTGGCTCTTTCTCTTCTTCAAAATTTTGGTAAATTTCTTCATGAATGTCTTCTTTAGGTTCTTGTTAAGTCTTCATCATCTTCATATGGTTTAAAGAGAATCCTTCTTCTCAAAGGGATATCACAAAATCTTGAAGAGTGTCTTCATATCTATGAAATCTAGGGCCCTAATGCTTGAGAAATTTCTCAATGAAATTTGCAATAGAAGATATACAATTTGGACTGCAAGAATGCTTGACCTAGTTTTTTTTTTTCTTCCAAAGACAGTAAAAATAATTTTATTATCACATATTCTTGTATCACATTTATTTCTAAGGTGTATTTCAATAATTTCACAAGATGAGTAAGGATGAAGATGGATCATCATCAAATTTTGGACAATCATCCCACCAATCCAGTTAAAATCCATTCAAGTATCTAGGAACATTCATAATATCAAGAGAAGGAAATATTTCATGAAGTTCCCATGGTGCCATAATTCCTCCATTTGAGAATATGTGACTTTATAAAAAATAATTAAATAGGATGAAACCTTCTTACAAAATCAAGTGAGTGGAATCGCCAAGGTGAATCTTTAATGCCTTTACAACAATGCTTGCTTCACCTTACACACACAACATCTTCAAAATTTGCATAAGGAAAAGGGCTTGTTCCCTCAATGGATTCTCTAGATGAGCACACTAGGTTATGATCTGATTCATACTCATCAATGAATGTTTGAATCATAAAATTCAGATTTCCAAGGAGAATAATTTAATTCTCCTTGACAACGGTGCCAAAATGTTATCACAAGATATAAGAACCTTTGTGCAAATCCTTTCACAAGGGCTTATACAAGTGTAACATGTAAGTGTTATTGTTGTCACCTTAGCAATAACTTCCCTCGTTTTAGAGAAGGATGAGATCCAACACAAGGGAGGGTTCCCTGGTAACCTTAGGGAATCCTATAACAAGATGGGATAAATTCTATGACTTCCTATATTAGTTACTCAAACACATCACCACTAGATCAAGGTTTTCAAGGTAATTATAAGGTGGTTCAATGAAGCAATTTCCATATTTGTATGTGTGAGATATCCAAGACAATTAATGATATCTATCAAGTTAAAATAGGTCAAGAAGGTACCCCAAGCACTAGAAATCAAAGAAAAATCTATGGTTGTTGCAAAACTTGTGTAAGAGATGATGATCTTTAGAAATATATCAAGTTATAAAAACAACAATAAATCAACCCTCTAAACAAGTTAAACATGCAATAAACTAGGGATGAAAAATACAAGTGTTGGCTGGCCAATTTGACATCTTTTACGTCACCAATTGGTCTCCTTTCATCTTATCCTTGTACCCGGTTATTATTCTTATTGTCGCATTTACCCACACTTCTGACGTTATTCTTCTTAACAAGATTAATGTTGTCAATGATTATAATTTCCTTTGTTTTTAATGATTTACAAAGGATTTAGACTAATCTTGTTGATGAAGGTTTTTGACAGTTCAGTTCCTGCACCCATAGTTTAGTTCTAATACCTGACCTTCGTGTTTATCATATATGTGCACTTACAGGGCCAACATGGAGACATGGGTTTTGCTGGCAATACCTCCAATATGGTTTGGTGTTCACTAGTTCGCACTCAGGTCACACGTGTGGACCTCCAACACGTGGTCAAAGCTTGTGGTCAAAATTGTGCCAAAATTAGTAGCAGTGACCTTTAGTCGTGATTTCTGAACAAATGAAGGAGGATTTCAAAATTCTAGAACATGGGTTTTTTCCATAATACAACCATTTAGTTGAATTGCAAGTGGTTTTTTTAAATAATGAAGGATCTGGGAGTTACAAACATTTTTCCAATATGGTTTTGCCCATATTTGTAGTTGTGGCCATCTTCTCCAAACTTTTAGATGAATGGGTGCACCTAGCCAATAAAGGGGCCGAATCAAGATATTCTTATCTCAAACTTGTTATGTAAAATGGTTGTAATCATATCTTGTCAAACAAGATCAACTAAAATGAGAAAACCAATATCTTGTAAATTCTGATTTGAGATATTAGTTCTCATCCACTCCATTTCTCCTCCTTGTATATAAACAACCATAGAACATAGGAGGAGGTGTGTTAGTATTGGGAGCTTTTTAAAAAGTATTATTGTAAGGAGGAGGTGGAATTCATGCTTGAGTACTCTTAAACTCTATTTCCCTTCAATAATAATTAGTTGCTAACATTTTGTCCTGTATCTGAAGTGCTCACTTAGTTTGTAAGTTTTCCACAATGTTTGTTGGGTTTGGCAGGATCCCCATCCCTTGACACACATTGTGTTCATTTATTCTCAGTTAGATAGTAAGTTTGATTTCCATTCTAGATTCATTAGTTTCCTTTTTCTTATTAGTCTTGTGATTTAGATCACGACATAGGTGCAATTGTTCAAAACCAAAGATCATTGTTGTAATTACATGCATTTGGAAGTACAAGAATGCTTGGACTGATCCAGTGAGATATTGTACTTGGAGTATGTTAAGTGTAAATGAAATTTATGGTGTTAATGGCTAACATATGCCTCTATGTTTCCTACAATTTTCAAGATTTGTATTTCAATCTTTCTTTTATTTGACCATAGAAGTTGAATCCACTAAAGATTGAAGGATTGATCTAATCTTCTTTGTAAGTGATCATTAGAACCCTTGGGAAAGACTGCAGTTTGTGTTAGAACAACATTTGAGTAACCCTCGTCTAGGGATATAACTATGTGGTGTAGTTTGATTTGTCAGCATCTCTTTGATAGATCATCAAAGGCTTTGATCCTGCATTTCCTGTCCTTGCACCTTGAAGCTTGTGATCCCGCGGGTTGATGATTTAATGTTTGGAATTTATTTCATATAAATATCCCCACAACAAGTTAAACTAAGGTTTTGCAAGCAATTACTTGTTGAAATATAAATGGCAGATAACAACCCTAAAAGATGAAAGATGAAAGGAATGAACCAAATATTCCAATATTATAGAGGCATTGGATATTGATTTAACTGGACTCTTGATCTAGTCTACAACATGTTCAAATATTTTGGAGAGATAATAGTGTAGCACATGACCTCATTATTAATAAGCCTCTAGAGGATTTTAGTAGCTAAGGCCTTCCAAAAGTGATGTTTGTTTTTAAACCTCGCCCACTTGTTTTGTTTTCCTTAGCAATTATCTTCCATTCAACTAGTGTCATTCCATCTCTTTCCATCCTACCCATTCATCATAAATGGAAACATTTTTTCGTTATTTTCAAGCGTTCCCATGGGGATATACACCATTGAATTTTGGTACATAGGTATATCTTCAAGAACATGTTTTACTAGTGTCAACTTTCCACCAATGTATAACCACATATTTCACCATGTGCTAACCCTTTTTTCAACTTTTTGGCATAACTTGTTCCAGTCACGAAACCCATAATCATTTGTCTTAAGTACAAATCCAAGGTATTTGAAGCGTTTATTCAACTCAAGACATTGGAAAGCGAAAATTCTCGACTATTATGCGTTTTTTAACATATTTCACCCTATTAAAGGAGATATACCATTTTTTATCATTGATTTTCATCCATATATCTATATAATACAATTCCAATATTTAACTAAATTTTAGGGATTCTCTTAGGGTACCATTGCCAAGCAACAAAACAACATCTACAAAAAAATGTGACAAATCCAGAAGTCTCCCAATATTATACCTTTGATAGATCCATCCCTATAATATTATGCTACAATAAATAACAATATAGGAGACAAGGGATAAACCTGTCGAAGACCTCTAGAAGGCTTAAAAATATTTGAGGCAAATCCATTAATTAGAACCAAGAAAGAGACAGAATTGAGACAATCAATTATCTAGTTTACTATACTCAATGTGGATGAGTATCAACTGAATATACAACCCACTAACCCTATTATAAGATTTTGAAAGATTTAGCTTGTTCACCATATTTTTGTTTTTAAATTGAATGGTTAGAAATTGTATTAAAAAAATTTGTGGTTGCACCATACAATGATTTAATACAATTCTTTCAAAGAGTCTAATATTGAATATTTTGAAGTTTGAGAAGAGTCTACCTACAACTTGCATTTCTCTTACATTTTTCTTCAAACAACTATAAAACTACTACTATAAATTCTAACAAACTGGCTCAACAATAATATATATTTACAAAACATATTTTTCTAATAAGAAAATTTAAAACTCAAACGTGCCAATGAGCAATTTTTGAGTGTTGGTTGTTTTTTTCTTTTCTTCTTCTATCTCTCAAAGTTCTTGATTAGATTTCCACCCCCTTGTACAAGGAGGTGAAACATGAGGGGCCTTCAATTGTAAGATGCTAATGTAAGAGATTTTTTGTGCTTGACCAAGGAATTATAGGTGATCCTGGAGTCCCTTCCCTCTTGGGGATCCATTCCTCATTTTCAAAATTATCTATGGGGAAATATGGGTTCTCTTTTCATCTCCCACTTGCAAGAGTTGTGGATTTTACGCTTCTTTTGAGGCTTGAAAATTCTTGTAACATCCATGGGGAATGGAATAGGGACCTCCATGAGACATAATATAGTGTCTAGATTCAGTCTTTCCCTAAGTGGTATGCTCCTCCATATTCAAACTTTCTTTTTCTAATTCTTCTAAATTTCAAGAGACTCAAAGCTATTGGAACTTACCTTCGGTGGTCATTTTTGTGTTGACTTTGGGTGTTGGAGCACCTTGTGTTGCTATTTTTTAGTCATATTAGTCACTATCATAAATGGATTCTACTTCAATTGATTGGGAGCATTAACATCATGCTTCGTAGGAGGCTAGGATTTTTTATTTTTTGGGCAGTTTTTAGCAAAGTGCCCATCCTCATGGAAATAGTTTCACTTAAAAGGAGTTTTCTCATAATATGATTCTTATTTATTACTCTAGCCATCCATATTTATTTTTAATTCCTTTGGAAGTACCTTCTCCAAGTCCACTTCCATAAATATTCTTGCATGGGTATTTATTTCCCTTTTAGTTCAAATCGATTGATGGATCAACCTAGCTTGTTCCCTATAGTTCTGAAAGTTTCTAGATCCAAAAATATGAGAGGGAGGTGGAGAAAGCCTACCTAAATGGGGGGTGAGGAAATTCTTATTTTGGTTTGAAGTCTAGTCCAATGACCAATCTGAAAAAAAACATGCCACAAGGTCCAATGAAATAAGGCCTTGATCAAAATATGAAGTTTCAATCCTCCTTTTCTAAAAAGAAAAAATAGAATACCCTCTACCACATGAAAACACAGTTACCTAGCCTTTTATTTTGGGCTTCCATTTCTCTACCATCCATGTTTCTATAGACTTTTGGATGGGCTAAAGACCTAGGAAATTTCCTATCAATCCTTGATCTGAAAGAAGGAGGGAATTCTTCATTTAGTTTAAATATTGGAGCCCCAGTTGAGGAATGGATTCCATCCTCTTGATGAATATATTCATTGATGGGTGAGATTTCTTAGTTAGGTTTGAAAATCTACCAAGAGATTAAATGCTACAATCTCATCTACATGATCCATTTTTTTATCTATAAGAGATACACCACAACGACGATATATATATGTGAGTATCTTGGGATATAGATCCACTCAATTCTAGGTGTCAAAGGAGCCACTCACATGTTGATACAGAGCATAGATCAGAAATCACACCTAGGGTAAAATATTATCCATAGGTGGAGCTCCTCACTACCTTATTCTGTCAGGTTGTTGTTGACTCAAAGGGCTTTTTCACCATAGCTTTCATCTTCTTAACCTTGATTGAGTGGAGGGATTTCAGTGCTACCCCAATTGCATTATGCATCTTTTTTTTTCTTAGAAACCTAAATTACTCTTATGAAATTTTGTTAGAGAAGAATCCCTTCAATCTTTTGACAATGAATTTAGAGACGATTTTTTAAAGGGAATCATGGACATATATGGGTTGAAACTCCTCTAAGGATTTGAGATCATCTCTTTTTGGATTAGACCTATAAATATAGAGTTCATGGATCAAAGGACTTGTCTTGACAATCTAGATTCTTCAACCACTCTTAGCATATCCTCTTCTAGGGAATCATAAAATCCCAAGTAGAAATCTATGGACCATCCATATAGTCTCGAGATATTATATTTTTGGAATAATTCCACTGTTAAGTTTAACCTTGCCTTAGATGTTTCAAATATTATCTCATCATTAGCGTCTTCATCTATAAACCATGGGAAGTAGGAGGAAAACTTAATGATCTCTACTATATTAAGTCTTATAGGATCCTTATAAAAAAAAATTAGATGGAAAACCCCTAGATCTGCAATCTCCTTAAATCTTATGATTGTTCTCCCATTTTCCCCTTGCATTTTCGAGATAGTATTGATGTTTTTCCTTTTCTTAGCATAAATCTGGAAAAACAATGTGTTCTCATCCCCTTAGGCCAAGAACATAGATTTGGTTTTCATCTTCCATTTGGAGTCTTCCCATTCCATAAGTTCCCTTTTTCTTGGTCTCAAAGCTTGAGTTGAGCCTTTTCTACTATAGAGAGAACCTCTTTTCCATTTTCCCCATATAATTGCATAATCATTTCTTCCATATCAACTAGATTTTCATTAGAAGATCAATAATTTTACTTAGCCTAAGATAAATTCTCTCTTTTGACTCTTTAAATTATCTACAAATTGAAACATTAACAACTCATGGATAGAATGAGATAGATTTCTCTATTTGTCCTTTACCATTTTTAGAAATTCCTCAAATATAAACTAGATGTTATAACATCTTTCAACACCTTCATGTATTATATTCCTTGATTTGGCCACCATTTCCTTCATATACCACTCTTGCAGGTCTGACCCACTCTAAACAATACTTTAAAACCCCCCTTGGCAATACATACACTAATCTTGCTCACAAAAGGAATGTACATATGCACTTATGCTTCACAAAAAGAGCATATGCCTCAAAAAGTGATTAAAAAATATAAATTTCATGAAAATTATGCATTCCTGAGTGTGGTGTACAGGAAAAACACTTATGCAACTCCCTAAAATCTGAAATATGTGCCAAGTTTTCTCAACCAAGTTGAATTGGTATAAAATGAGGTATAAATGGAAAGGATGGGTACAAGCATTGATGCATTAATAGAGTTATCCTACTATTAGAATGATTTGAGGTTGTTGTCTCCCTATGGTTTTTATGACCTTCATTCCTCAAGGATCCCCTATTCCTTGAGTATTTTCTCCCTTTCCTAATTTGAGTCTTAAAACCTCCCAATTTTCCTCATTCTTGCATTGAGAAGATTTTTGGCGTCTCGAAGTAGTCCTAAGTGGCCTGAGGATGAAGGAATATAGATTATGGTTATAGAAGGTGCCGATAGCAGATTAGGTATATCTTTGTGTACCATTATTTTATTCTAATTAAAATGGAGATATTTCTTCTTTCCCTCCCCCAAACTCTGTGTTAATGTTCAATTGTTGATCTCTTTGCAGTGTTTGGTTAAGGTTGTAACTTGCCTTATATTTAGTTAAGGTAGTTGTTTCATGCTTATCTTTTGTTTCTGATAACCAATTTGAGAAAGTTACTTGTTTCCTTGCATGTAGGTATGAAAGCGTGGATAGGAGCATGGAAAATTGGTGTGAGGTCAACTCAAAGGATTTGTCTCCAACCAAGCATCACGACCAAGTAGGTCCTTCTCATGAATAATTGGTAGTTACATTAAGTTATTATAGACATGACTTAGGGATTGAATTGCATTTTTTTTCAATTCAATCTGTTAATAGTTCACCCTAGCTATAGGATTAGTTTTATCTGCAACAAAACTAGCGCCACCACCAGGAAGAACTCCTTGAGTTCTTCTTGATAGGATTTATTTTCTTTCTTTTATGGCTATGTTTAGGGTTCTCTATTAAGTTTTCACTTCGATTATCATTCTTATACTATAGTAGATTGGTTTTCAAGGGTTATTTGAGGGTTTTTTGGAAGGTTTTTTCTCATAATTGAATTTGTACACGCCTTTCTCTTGGGAATAGAGCATACATATGCATGTTTCCTTGAGTAAAATAGCATACATATGTCGGTTGCTAGACCATAAAGTGTGTATATGTCGTGAGTTTTGAAATTTCACCAGTATATACCATTCTTCCCTTCCCCTTTTCACTGCTTTTGCTACTCCGAGGGTTAGGGTCTTCTTGCAGTAAGGTTTTCTTGTGAATTAGTGTGTGTTTGCATGCATTTAGGTCATTTTGAAAAGAAGAGAAAAGAAAATTCCTTGTATTCCCTTTTCTTTTTCCTTTTTGCACATTTGAAGTAGTGCTTGATTAGTTGCATTTTCCTTTGAATTGCATGGTAAGTAGGGTTGCATTGTGATAGTCTTGAAAAAAGAAAAATATTTTCCTATTTGCATTTGCATTATGATTTTGTCAAAGTTGTTCATGCTTCATATTGAAAACAAAGTACGTTGAATAATTAGAGTAATGAGATGACTTTTTACTAGAGTTCTTAAGTTTTCATTTGCAAGTGCCTGAAAACATCATAAGTTGCACTACCTCTCCTTAAGTAATCAACATACTATAAAACAAACACTAAATTTAAAATCAACTACAGTTTTTCATGTTAGAAAAACCAACAATAGTTTAACAATAGGGCCTTGGTGTAAGATTGTAGAGTACACTCTCCAAGGCCATGAATTCAAACTAGAACAAAATAGTGAGTATGAAAACCCATTAGTAGCAAGAAGTGCTTTCTAGGAAAGCACCTCTAACATGGGTGTTAAGAACGAGTTCTCACGCCCAAAGGGGTTGGATCCAATGGTGGAAAGGGAGGAGTTTTTCATTGTTGGGCAAGGTTCAATTCTTGTGAGGGATTTACCTGGAGCCATGGGGACACATTGAGGTAGTGGTCGAATGTGTGGTTGCACCGAGAGATACCATATTAAATGGTATCGTGACCTGTGCACACATAAGTGGATCAAAGCCCACCCCCATGTCCTTCAAATTTTAAGATGGATTCTGTTTTTTGGTGAGGGCTCTGGCGCGATCTCGTAGATCTGAGACTAGGGTTCTCTCTTAGCCGCCACCATGGATGCTCAGGGAGGAGAGGAGCCTCCGCCCCCTCCCTCTTCGACCTCCTCCTTTCGAAAGCTCGTAAGAAGCTTCCACCTTCAGACCCCCCAAGCTTCGTAAAGAGACTAGACGTCGTCCCAGAGATCGATCTTCCCCCCGATCACCCAATGAAGGTCACACTTTCCCTCTCAGAACGAGGCCTGGTAGGTCAATTCATGGGACTTTGGCCCTCAGCCATAACCACAGACAACTGGATCCAAAAGAATTGGAGGCCGCTGATCACAAATAGTGTAACGTGTTATGTGGTTGGGAGAGGGTATTTTATCTTTGAATTCATCTCCCAGGAGGACAGATATCTAATATTTAGAAATGGACCGTACTTCATGGGCACCCAAGGGCTCTATTTGAATCGCTGGACCCCAAACTTTGATCCTACCTCAGAAGTGCCCAAAGACGTCCCTGTCTGGGTTAGACTCCCGAATCTACCAATACACTGTTGGAATCCCTCCTCACTTCAAGAAATCAGAAATGGATTGGGATGTTACATCGACAGAGCAGACCCAAAAGACCAGTACTCTTGCGTAAGGATATGTGTGGAAGTTGATCTGGAGGTAGGTCTACCAGAAGTGATAAAACTAAAATTTGGGGATTGGCAACACTTCCAAAAGCTTGATTACAAACATCTTTCGTTCAAATGTAGAGGTTGTATGAATACGGCCATTTCCAAAGAAACTACCCAAAAAGCCTCAATATAGAGAAAGCAGGGGATGAAGGTTGGCAACAGGATCGAAAAGGGAAAACCAAAACAAAAGGACCAAGAAGTGAAAAGACATCCCCAATGCAAGCTAAAAACCCAGGAAGCAAAGAGAAGGAGAACAACTTCAGTATCTTGGCTAGGGAAGTTGGCGACGAGGAAGCAGAACCAAGTAAAGATGCCCAAGTGGAAGAAACAAGAGGAAACTAGACCCCTGAAGACAGAGGAAATCAATTAATAACAAAAGAAGAGGGGCAAAACAAATCCCCCCAAAGGATGGAAGCAAGTCAAGGCATAGAGTAAGGGGAGATATCGAAAAGTAGTGACTCAGAAGGCACAAGCGAAGCTTGGGCCACCCCAAAGAAAATAGGAAGAGGCAGGAAAACCAAAAAATCAGAAAGAGACCAGGAAACCTACAAAGACGTCCTAAAAGGTTCACAACCAACTATCAAGCAACTGATTAGCGTTCGACACACAAAAAAGCAATCCAAAGCCTCCCAAGGAGGCCATTCCTCCCCCCACGGTAATTGATGAATCTAACCTCCTAGAATTGTAGGGGTTTTGGTAGCAAAAGGAAAGAGGAAGCACTCAAGGATATTATCAAAGCTTCGAAAGCAGGCATCCTACTCCTCTAGGAGACCAAGATGAGTCAGCAAGACTCCCTCAAAGCTTCATTGAACATATGGAGAAACAACCAAGGAATAGTCGAAAATGCCATAGGCACCTTAGGAGGGCTCTGCACTCTGTGGAACACCACCAAAATAGATCTGATCAGCTCAGACACATGCATGCACTGTATTCACACCAAAATCCTCCACAAAGACTCGGGATATCTGGTAAGCCTCTTCAATATCTATGTACCGCAACATATAGAGGAAAAAAAACACTGTTGGGAAACCCTAAAAGACTTCTTACAGCAAAATGAACTTAACAATATCATTTTAGGAGGGGATCTAAATGTAACCCTGGCCCAGGAGGAAAAAGAGGGGGAACCATCGTGAGAGACTCAACTAGAGAATGGGTGGAAGATCTAATCTCAGCCTGGGATCTAGTAGACATCAAACCTGCCAAAGGCCTCTACACGTGGACTAATAAAAGGATAGGTCCCGGGCACATTGCTACCAGGCTAGATAGATTCCTCGTCCAAAGCTCCTTCCTATTACTGGGGCTCACAGCCGCCTCAGAGATCCTTCCCCATAGTGTTTCAGATCACAAGCGCATCTGCTTAGAAATCAAAATCGACCAAGTCCAAGGACCCATCCCTTTCAGAGTTAACCTGACATGGATCCAAGACAAAGACTTTCTTCCTCTTGTTCCCAAAACTTGGACCAACATTGTTAAGGGCTCAGATTTTTATGTCTGGGAAGAAAAACTAAGAAGGCTAAAGATAGCTCTAAAATCTTGGGCAAAGGGCCAAGCAAACCCAATCACCTATT
>JZKD02S0268849.1:0-20641 GCA_000966675.3 Picea glauca
CGGATCCACTCTTCCAGTTGGTGAGCGTTCATTTTCGCTCGTCAACACCTACCCCATTTACAGAAGAATTTTTGGAGAATGTAGGGGATCAAGAAGCTTATTCTTTTACAGATGGACTTTCAGGTTATCAACAGATCAGGATAGCACCAGAAGATAGGCATAAGACAACATTTTCTATAGAGTGGGGCTCATTTCAATATACAATTATGCCATTTGGATTGAATAATGAACCAACCATTTTTTCAAGAGTAGTATTAGCAGCTTTTAAATATTTTATTCATAAGTTTTTGGAAGTTTACTTGTACAATTGGACAGTGTTCAACTTGTTGAAGGATCATGTTGAAGTTTTAAGGATGATGTTGGAAAGATGCAGACACTGTCAGATATCTTTAAATATTAATAAGTGTATTTTCAACGCACCTTTTGGAATTTTGTTAGGGCATGTGGTGTGTAAACAGGGTCTGTTGGTTGATCATGCTAAAATTGTTTTTATAGTTAACTTACCACCACCGAAGTTAGTGCACCAGTTGAAAATTACATTGGGCCATACGGGGTATTACAGAAAGTTCATAAGGGGATATGCACAGATCATTTCACCAATGGAGAAGTTGTTGAAGAATGATACTAAGTATCAATGGAATGTGTTGGCCCTCGACCAAGTTTTGAGGAAACCTTGGTCAGGTTTGGACCACTTTTTGGACTTCAACATAGAGATCGAGGAAGGAGCACCCACGCAATGATGAGATTGTGGATCTCACCGATTTTGTGGGATATGTGGACCCAATAAGGGGTCCCTGGGGTTTTTTTAATGGGTTATGGGATGTTGGCCCATGGGGTTTACCTATAAGTATAAATAAGTAAGAATATATGGTAGAAGTAGAGGCTTAGAGAGAAGTCTTAGTGGCTAAGTGCAAGCGGTTCTAATTTTCTTTGTGCAATAGAATGTGTATGTAAGGCTCTGTGCTCGATAGCGAGGTAAGTCGTGTGCCTTGACCTAGTTTTGGGAAGGAGGATCTGGTGCTTAGTGTGTAGATATCCTGTCTGGTGCAAAGCTCGGATTTGTGGCTTAATGCACAGGAGAAACTGAATATAAGATATTGAGTAATAATAAAGAAGACAAAGTAGTTGGTGGACGTAGCCTCACGCTAGGGTGAACCACATATATATTGTGTCTTTGTTTTGCTTTGTGCTCTGTTGTTTATGTTGTGATCCTGCTTAGTGCTTGTTGATTATGTATATAGATATGTTGTTGCTTAGTGCTTTACTTGTCTTAAAGATGAATGAATGCTAGATCTATCTTAATGCTATGTGCTAAGTGGTGGAAATACTTAATATTTGTTGTTACTACGTCGATCTCTATTAGGGTATGTTTTGCGATGTTATTAGGCTAATCATATCACCTTCTAAGTGTTAATAGAGTACTCTGTGAAGTGTTATCATAACAGATCTGTGTCCTAGCTTGGTTACAGAGACCCGAGTCCTGTAACCCCCCTACTTCTACCTTGGGTGAGACTTCACCTGCTTCTTAGGTGTTGCCGAAAGGGCCGATAGTTATGGTTTTGTTGGTGTGCTATTAGCGTTGAACCCTGGGTCTGCCCCTATGCCAACAAATGGTTTCGTTGCCAGGACCTAAAATTGTGATTTCTAGGAAATGAAGTAAATAAAAGAGACAGTTTGTGCATAGATCTATTGCTAAAGTACACCGTACTCTACTTGACTTGCAAAGCTCTATGCTTAGAAAGAAATCTGATATAAATAAAGAGGTAAGATCTTAAAAGAGGTAAAGCTTTGTGCTTTGATAAGAGTAAGATAACTGAAAATTTTTGTTTTGAAAGCATGCATTTTAGTATGTTTAGTAGATAGGGAACAGTTGGAAGAAAGAGTTGATCTAAGTAGAGCTAATAGAAACAAAGAAAGATATGTTATTCCTATGCATAGAAAGAATTTTTGAACTAATAAGTGGATGTAGGAACCTAGAAAGAATTTGGCAGATTGTGGGTCCAGCACTGTGATCTTAGTGCGTAGTACAGGAGAGGTTGGGGAACATACAAGAGAAAGAGAGGATTGACACTATGTTATAACTGCAAAAGACCGGGACATATTGCTAAGGAATTCCCTAGTATAGGTCCTATTTGTGTTTGTTGTAAAATTGTTGGTCATGAAGTTGAGGATTGTCTATGAATGATTGCTAAAGTTGAACGAATGAACATGAGATGAGAAAACTATGAAGGAAGTCAAGATACTAAGAGCATGTTAGAGAATCATAAAGAGAAATAATTAGAGAAAGTTCAGACTACATTAATACAGTTGAGAGAAATAATGAGTGATCACAAAGATGTTAGTTTACCAGAGATACTGAAAGAAAACAATGCATAAATGCAAGAATAAGAGACTTCGACATAGACCGTGTCTTGGATGAGGAAACACAAGTGAATATTATGACAGAAGACACTTGGGAAACTTTGGGAAAACCTACTATGGTACCTTCATTGGGAAGGATAGGCTTGTTTAAGGGAAAGATGATAACCTTATGTGGAAGAGTTAATAATGTACCTATTATTATTCATGGAACATCGACTGCAGAGGAATTTGAAGTCATTAAGTTTATTGGGGACAATGCCCCTTTCCCACTTTTACTAGGTAAAACATGGATTGAGGAAGATCAAATCAGAAGGAAAGCAGAGGAAGAAGCTACAAAAAGGAAAAAGCAAGAACTAAGGGATTTCATAGCTAGAAAAATAGATCGACTAATAGAAGAACGAGAAGATAAGTCGAAGCAACATAAGGAAAGAGAATTCGCTGTCAAGGTTGAAAGAATGCAAGAAGTTTTGAAGGACCTGTCCATGGAAGAAAGAAGAATACCCACCCAAGAATTCATAAGAGAAGGGGTATTAACTTTGAACCCTTTGAGAACACACCAACAGTTTGAAGTCACTACACTAGGAGAAGATAAGAACAAAAATGGAAAGAGGAATCTAGAAATAGTTAGATAAATTTAGATCACATGAAAGAAGGAAAGGAAGCTCAATAAAAAGAAAGCCAAGTTGGAAAAGCTATAGGAAGCTACAAAGAAAAAATGGAAGACTTCACAGACTGGAACCTCACCGGAGGCAGGTTCACGGGATTTGAACCTCACCAGAATAACAGGACCACGCAGTATGGGACTTCACCCCAGCGAAGCTATATGACCATTGGAGGCACCCCAACTGTCAGAGAAACGCTCCAGAATGGATAGAAAATGAATTTATGGGTGGATAGACCACTGTTGGGTGTTGAGACCGTGCCATAATGGATAGATTCGTATTGATGGAAGCATTCCTGCCCATTAGAAGAATCTGTTACAATGCCTCACTTGTTTAACCCACCGGACGTTGTGTCGGGACCACTTTTTTCCACCGGTGATTAACTAAGAAAATAAGAGAATTGATTGTGTGTCGAGCTGTGTTATCAGAAGCTAGACCTCAGCATCCATTGTTTTTACCCCACCTATCCATTCGCCTACCCCGATGTGTCTGTTTAATAGTGAGAATGTCAGGCGAACCTAGTGCATTAAATAATTTTGTCGAGGAGGTCCTCAAGAAGACAATGGTCAACAAATAGTTCTCTGAAGGTGTCCAAGCATCATCGACCAGGGGATTGTAGGCTTCCCCTTCGTTTGGATGTCGTTCTGTCCTTGTTAACCCTACAACCGAGCAATGAAGTAAGCATCACGATGATCTAGCTAATGCGAAGCAGATCCCGTCGATCTTACCAGAATACATTCCACCTTTGGCTGGCGCGGTTAACTATGACAACATTCCACGTGACTATGAGTACACTTTGATCACAGTGTACATTCTGAAAGGAATATGCATAGTTGGAAGCCAATTAGGACAAATCCCGTTACTGAAGAACAACGACTTCAACCTATGGGATAGGAAGAACTATGCTATGCTAGCAACCCACTGACACTTGATGAAGTCTACTGGGAAGTAGCCTCACCTCATCTCCCAGTCATGGATTAAGGAGCTGGCGCAGTCCACTGTGCTAAATGTGATGAAAATTCCCCATTTTGGCTGCCACCAGGAGGTTAACACTTTCGTTAAAATCCTCTTGTCGTGCTATCATGGCGGACACCTATGGCTCGACTCGAGGATTACTGTGGATCCGAAGTTGATCCACTTCATTACAGGGTGAAGCAGGCAGGGAATTGACTCTCAACAATTTTATCTAGGGAAGACCTTAGATTGCTCCTTTGCACAAAACATTAAAGAAGCTTACAGTGAAGTTGAAAAAGGAAAGTGAGGCTACAAGGTAGCCTCCATACAGGATGGCGCAGTGTGCCTCACTTTCCAACTCATAGATGGGAATCTTGTAAGGAAGAACCGCCCCACACAGATCATCGGGTTCATTGTGGACCTCACAGGAACATGTGTGGAGGGAATGAAGATGAATTGGGTGAGTTACCTCGTCAATCAACTCGAGAAAGACTACCGCAAAGCTAAGGATTTGGGATACGAGTTCCACTTCAGCTGGTTGATTGTTTTAATCACATTTTTCTCTTGGAAAATGCTTGAAGGAGCCACCTTCCCGAAGATAGAACCCTTGGAGCCATTGCTCACTAGATTTTATACCTTGTGGTACACCATAGACATGTCAAAGAAATGGCAGTCCAACGCTGTGTTTCATGCATATTATCAGCAAATGAAGGCTGTCATTGAAGCACTTCTGTGCATGATACTGTGCACCCTGCACGAGTATAAACACATAGCAAAGTTCCATGTAGTTTTTCACTTCATCTATATCACTATGTGCAGAGATGCGAACAAGGAAGACTTACAATCGTACTATAAGCTAACAGATGAAGACATGGAGAAAATCACAAAGGAGTTTCCATAGGAGTTCCTTGTACCTTTGTTGGTATAAAACTCTCTAACACTGACACCATAGGAAGCCCCTTGGTCACCTGGTTCAAGCACGTTGGACAGTCCAATGGGACAAAGAGGAAGAATAAGCAGGAAGAAGTCCAGAATATAGAGACTAATGAGGAGGAGAATGCCTCTGAAGAAAATGTCTTTGGATCGCTAGGAGGAGGAGGAGACAAAGAAAACGGACAAGGAGAAGGGGATGAAGGAGAAAAGCAAGAAGAAGGTGAAGATACACCACCTCAAGATGCTAAAATAGTAACACCGCAGAAGAGGAAGGTTTCTCTGCAGAAACCTTCAACAAGAAAGAAGACTTGTGCCAGTAAGCCTCAATTAGAGGCCAAGCTCATAGAGGACGATATCAGTTTGTTCTGTGAAGCCATGGAGGATTCTTCCAAGGAACACTTGCAAAGATATGGACCGAAGCAGGAGGAGATGCATGGATGGATCAATAAGGAACTAAAGGAGATGCAACAAGCTATTCGTGCAGTACCTACTGCTCCCCCCTTGTCACAGATTGTAGAATTAGGGGATGAACCAACCCAATTAAGAAGAATTGTTGATGCGACAGAGGCTCGACTTTAGAAAATCCAGGAAGAAAAGGAGAAGGCTACAGAAGCCTTGAAATAAGAGAAAGAGGAAGTCTTAGAGCAATTATGAGTAGCGTGGTACTATGTAACCTCCTATGAAAATGAGAAAGAAGAGTTTTGGGTGATGATCCAAGAGGAGAAAGAGAATCTTCAGAGAGAAAAGGAGCAGTTGCTTGTAGAATGCACTTCGCTCAAAGAAGAAGTGAATAAAGAATGTTTCTCTGTGCCAGGATTGGCACAGGAGGAACAGTAGTCGATCGAGGCTCAAGTAGTGAAGCCCCCTGAGACCATCCAACAACTTCAAGTGAGGATAACAGAGTTTGAGATCCAAGCAGTACCGAGCAATCCGCAGGAGGTGCGGGACGAGAGGGAGGAAGCCACTAAGAATGCAGTAGGAAGTATCAGAGCCCTCACCTTAGAATGAAAACAACTAATTGATAGAAGTGCACCATATTGGTTACATACACCTGAGTATCTGTGTCCCATATTGGTTACATACACCTGAGTCCTGTAACCCCCCCTGCTTCTACCTCGAGTGAGACTTCTCCTGCTTCACAGGTGTTGCTGAAAGGGATGGTATTTAGGGTTTTGTTGGTGCACTGTTATCCTTGAACCCTGGGTCTCCCCCTATGCCAACATAATGATGAATGCCAAAATAGTCTAGATATTTTAAAGAACAAGATGGTTACTACGCCAATTTTAGTATTTCCATATTGGGAAAAATAATTTCATGTGCATGTAGATGCATATACAATTGCATCAGGAGCCATATTAACCCAACCAGGATAAGGTGATATAGATCACCCTATTGCATTTGCAAGAAGAAAGTTGTTAGATTCATAGCAGAACTATAACACTACAGAAAGAGAATGTCTAGCAATGGTGTATGCTTTACAGAAATACATACATTACTTGTTGGGAAAACACTTTAATATGTTTACAAATAGTTCATCTCTAAGATACTTAGTCAATAAGACATACATTACTTTTTGGGACAACACTTTAATATGTTTACAGATCGTTCATCGCTAAGATACCTAGTCAATATTCCAATGTTGGGGGGAAGGATATGTAGATGGATACTATTATTTCAAGAATTTGACTTTGAAGTTGTGGTGAAGCATAGAAGATTGAATGCAATACCAGATCACTTGTCCTAGATACCAAATGGAGAAGAACCCACTAACTTGAAAGATAAATTTCCAGATGCACAATTGTTTTTAGTACAAATTGAAGATGAATATTTTGCTGACATTATTGAGTTTTTTAGTATAGGCTTTGCACCAAGAGAATTTACTACTGCGCAAAAGAAAAATTTGGTGGTCAGAGATGTATATTATCAGTTGATTGTAGTTCACTTATACAAACTTGGAGAAGATAACATCTTAAGGAGATGTGTGATGTAGCATGAAAGACACATTATTTTGGCAGAAGCACATGAAGGTATTGTAGGAGGAAACTACGCAGGAAAAGATACTACGTAGAAGGAATTGTGCACAGGATTATGGTGGCCAACAATTCATAAGGATTCAAAAGAATGTTGTCAAAAGTGTGATTTTTGTCAAAGAGTTTGGAAACCATCCAACAGGGATGAGATGCCACTGAAACCACAGGTTACTTTACAAGTGTTCGATAAATGGTTAATAGACTTTGTAGGTCAAATTAATCCTCCAAAAAGAAGATTAGGATCCAGATACATAATTAGAGTGATGAAATACTTGATTAGATGGGTAGAGGCAACACCAATAAAGGATTGCAACACAGAAACTACAGTGCAATTTTTATTTGAGAATGTAGTAGCAAAGTTTGGATGTCCAAGAGTATTGATGAGTGATCAGGGGAATCACTTCATCAACATTACAATTGAGGCAATGATTGAAGAGTTTAATATATACCACAAGAAAAGTGCCCCTTATCACCCTCAAGCAAATGGAAAACTAGAGGCCTTCAACAAAAGTTTGTAGAATGCATTGACAAAGATTTGCAATGTAAACAAAGATGATTGGGATTTGAAGGTACCAGCAGTACTTTGGGCGTATAGGAACACATGTAAGAATATAATAGGAAAAACACCATTTAGATTGGTATATGGATAGGAATAAGTAATTACCTTATATTATTTAATTCCAAGTCTACGCATTGCAGTAATTACAAATATGATAGAAAATGGCGCAACGCAAGAAAGATTGACTCAACTAATGGAATTAGGAGAAGACAGAATCGTGGCAGGTTTCCATCAAGAGGTACAGAAATAAAAGTATAAAGCATGGAATTAAATACATATCAATAAGAATAATTTTAAGGAAGGAGATTTGGTTCTCCTCTATGATAGTAAGTATTTGCAGCACCCAAAGAATCTCAAAATGCATTGGCTAGGTCCATATAAGATAAATTCTGTCACAGATGGAGGTGTTTTACAACTACAAGACTTAACAGGAAAAGAAGTGCAAGGAATGGTGAATGGTAGTCAAATGAAATTGTATAGGGACACTCGAACAACTGACTCTCAATAATTGCAGTGTAACAGGTAGACTTATACATATTGTAAATAGTAGGAGCCAAAAGAAGAAAAAGAAAGATAGAAACAAAAAAATGATGAAACATCCAAAAAGAAGTAATTAGGAGGAACAAGTGAGAGAAAGATATGAAAGTGCACATAAATTGGTGCGACATAATTTGGAGGACTTTGCACAGGAAAATTAGACACCGTGCAAATAACCGAAAAAAGTGAAAAACAAGACAAAACATTAATGACCAGGTTTATAAAAAGGGAAAAACACAGAAAATTTAGACACTTAGAAATTTTTCAGAAACAGAGCACTTTAGATCATGAGAAAAGGGTGGTTGAGGAAGAGGAGAAGTCAGTTGATTGTGTGTAAGAATAGGAAGATGGCACCCCCAAAATTTGGCACTACCAGTTGATTTGTATGAGTAATTTGACAATTATGAAGACTAAAGGAAAGAATGGAAGAACCATAGAAGTTTATGGAGCTGGAGGACTTGATAACATCAGAGACCAAATCGATTAGTCCCACCAGGAAAGAGGAAGAAATATCAACCTATGAACATGGGCAAGTAGGTCGACACATGGAAATCCCTAACCACAATGTGAACCCTAGTTCCAAAAACCCTACAAAAATGGGGGAAATGGACAAACAAAAGAAAAAATATGTCCCAGAGTAAGTCCTAGTTGAAGACATTACAAGACAACAAGAAATAGAGGGAGAAGAAGAAGAAGAACCTGAGGGCAAAGTTGCAAAAGAAAACCTATTTGTAGGTGAAAAGAGGAAAGCACCAAGAACAATGTAAATTACTTTACCTCATCTTCTAGATGTTGTAGTCACAGTAGAAGACATGCTAGGGAAGGTGACGAAGCTCAAGTATGCAAATCACGATGTAACTGACAAAGCAAAGTTTATTGAATTTTCACAGGAAGTGTACTTGGAGAACAGGGGGGAGGTAGAAACGTTAGGGAAACCTATTTTGGAGCACGTGTAGTGGGGTATAGGTCTCTACAACTCAGGCATTATGAATCTTTTGGACATACCACTTTTTTGGCATGGTACAAATGTGGGCCTTTATGTGAAAAAAATATTATCCAAGGTACATGGAGGTATCATGTGGATGGACAGGTGGGTTCCCATAGACATGGATCTCATTGAAAAGATCAATGGGTTACCTATCAGCGGGGTAAAGCTAGAGGACTATTTGGACAATAAAGCCAGGGATAAAGAGATTGCAAAGGAAGTAAAAGAACATTTTGGGACAATTAGGGGAACCCGAGGACTAATAATCAAGGATATAAATGACTAGGCAACAAATTTTTCTAGAAAGTTGATGGCTTGAAAATTGTTGAGAAAGCGCAGAAAGGAAGAATCCCCATCAAGAGTTATAATAGTAGTTGTGAAGTGCGCAAAGGGTGTAGTGTTCAATTGGGAACCATACTTGTTGAACCAATTTCTAATAGATTGCAGAGATGCATTGGATAATGGAACATAATTTCATTACTCATGGTTGATAATACTGATAGTATTGGTGGGATGGAAGGATCCCAAGTTTCCAACTATTCTAGACATGAAGGAGAAATGCTATGCAACACACTATGAAAATTTGTGGCAGGAAAAAGACCCCAACAACCAGCAGGCTAACAACATGGTATTTTCCATTTTCTTGGAGGATATGCAACAAAAGAAAACCAATGTCTATAGGATCCCCATTGAATTGGTTCAAGGAAATGAAGGGATTTCCAATTTCAAATCTTCAATACGTTTGTGGATCTAGGCCAAAAGTGACCCAAAGAAGAAGTGGATGGAAATGAGATTTTGCACCACACATGAAGAAGTAGACTAGATTTTGAAAGATTGGCTTGCACAATGGAAGGTTCCAACAACAAAAAATAAAGGAGCAAAACCTAAGGAGCCAACAGAAGCAGGAACATCCAAAAATACAAGAAGTCCAACATATAGTACAAGGAAGGCCATAGAGCATGGTTAAGCCTCGGGAAGTAGCACAGCTAGTAAGAAGCCAAGAAAGAAGGAGATAGTGTCAAGGACAAAGGTAAAAGGGGATGGGAAGAAGGGAGATAACTCTCACCCAAAGGAAGTAGAAGATGGGAAAGCAACAAAGAAGAAATATGAGGTGTAGAACTGAACCCCAACAAAGAAGAGAACATGAACACATGAGGCGAGAATAAGGAAAAAGATGAAATATCACAAGAAACCTCCAATCATCATTATTACAAAAGATGATGTAGAGTTGGTTGCAGAAAAAGTTCAAGATAGGGGAGAGAATGTAGTACACGCAATAGAGGCACACAGGGAAGAAATGATGAAAAAAATAGTAGATGTATGACATCTTACATAGACTACAAGTAAATACAACGCATCATCTAACAATGCAATAGACAGAAAATAACATGAAACATCTACGTAGAAAGAGAAATAAGAGACTGGTAAGATCGTAGTAGTAAGCAGTGACAGATTTAAGGTCACACCAAAAATTCTGGAGATGGATGAAAATACAATACAAAGACCAATAAAGGACTTCAACCATCTAGAGTTTGTTCTAGTGAATGTACCTATGAAGGCACTATATGGACAACAAGCGACTGTAATGCAGAAAGTATACTCTAGAACTAGGGAGAATGCTACCAACCTAGAGATCAACCGTGAGCTGAAGGAGATTTTTCAAGTGACATGTGAGAAGATCACACCAAAAAAGGAAGAATATAAGCAACGCAAAAATAATTTAGAGAAGAATCTTGCAGAGGTATACATGAGCATACCAGAGTACGCGCAATCACAAGAAGTTACAATAGTAGAAAAGATACAACAAATTGTGCAGACCATGGAGAGATACAAATAAGAAATAATGGAGTTAACAGAGAAATTAACTCAGAGAAGACATCCATAATTAAGGGGGAAGAGAGAAAGATAGGCTACTGCACATGTAGAGGGTATAACACAGGAGGTGAAAGAAGTGGTAGAACTGTATAACATGACTGTCCATATTTGGACCAGCCTAGAAGAGGATGAAAAGATCGAGCAACTAGAGTAGAGGGAGGAAACATGAACGTGGTAGTTTAGGACTTAAAGAAGAGGAAAAATAATAGGGACATATCCCTAAGAATGAATGCCACACAGGAGCTGAAAAACTTGCAAGTAGAGGTAAAGACTGTGCAGGAGGAGAAACAAGCAAGGTAGGCTCGGTTGGATCCCTTTTAGTAACAAGCCAAATGAATGATAAACAAGCTCCAAATAGAGAAAGGAAGATGGGAACATGCACTAGAAGAAAAAAAATAAGTCTTGAAAGATCACATGACAACGCATGAGTTGGAGACACTAGCAGAAAAGCGCACACATGCCAAGGCGAAAGTGGCAACCTTAGAAAAGAAGTTGCATACATTGGAGGTAGCACTGCAGAAGGTGCAGTAAGGTTGAGTGGCTCAGGATGAGACACATGTTAGTGCTAGGGGCTTGTTGGAGCAGGAAGTTTTTGGGAGAACAACACAACAAACGAGGAGCATTCCATATTTTTAGGAAAACTAGTGTGCACAACAAGATTTGCGGAAATCAGACGCAAATGTGGACAAACCTAGCCATGTTAGGGTTAGGGTTTTGGGATGTATTGTAAGGGTTTTTACCCATTTTTGTAATATATGATCTGATCGAATCTAATTTAATCTTGAGTAAGAATCTGAGTCTGAGTCTATTTTTGGTACGAAGAAAATTTTGGGAGTTGAAGTCTGTTTTGAGAGTTGTGGAGCTCAGATGGAGTCAATCTGGGGATGTAGTTGAGGGTCAGGTTGCAAGATGTGGAGCTTGGTGTGACACTTGTATGCCTCACTACTCTCCATTATTCTATGATGTAATGTGTGCAGTGCCATTTTGATGAATAAGAAAGAAGAAAAAGATCTTTCTAGACGTAGCCCCAGGGGGGAGAACCATAGTAAAACAATGTGTGCAATGTTTTTTAATGTTTTACTATTTCTGCAATTATTATTGAATGGTTAGATATATGAATGGATGGTTTATTTACAGTGCAAACTAGAATACATATGCATATTAATGAATGAATGAATGGAACTGATAGATGTTATAATAGAATGCATGGTTGGTAGGAATAAGAAGTAAGAAATAACATCCTCCCAATCCCTTCCATGACTGCAAACACCTGTGTCATACAGTCCCCCATAAACCATCTCAGGTGAGACTATGTTGTGCACTCTGTGTGCGGTGTAGCCTTCTGGTTTACCATAAGGGACGATGGTGATAAGGATTTTGTTGGATAACTAAGGTAGAACCCGGGTCAAACCATAAGTTCAACATCTACATTTCTTTGTCCGCCATGTTTCTAATTTTCAAATTATCATTGCCAATAGGGGTAATATGAAGTGTGGGGGCCGTTGTGAAAATATCAAACTACAAATGGGTGATTATCATTTGAAAACCCACATGTTATTTATTTCCATGGGTGGTTGTGATATTGTATTGGGAGTGGAATGGATTCACACTTTGGGACCAATCACAATGGATTATCAATAATTATATATGAGCTTTCACCATGCGGCTCACTCCTATACCCTTTGAGATCTCCAAGCAGGCTATCCTGAAATCATCAACTCTCACATGATGGAAAAATTGTTGAAGAAAGGGTACCATGGTGTGATTTCTCAATTTAATGCCATCCAGGTCATTGAACAAGCCTCACAGATAGTTCCTCCTATCCTGCAACTTATTTGGAAAAGTATCCAAAGGTATTTGAGGTACCCACTGCCTTACCTCCTTCTAGAGGTGAGAATGATCATAGCATCCCTCTCTTTTTTGGCAAGCAACCCCCCAATTTAAGACCCTACAAATATCCATTTTCTCAAGCCCATATTCTTCACCAGTAGTGATGGTCTTAAGGAAAGAAGGTACTTGGCACATGTGTCTTGATTTTTGGGACCTAAATAAATTGACCATCAAAGACAAGTTTGTTATTCCGGTCATTGATGATATGTTGGATGAACTCCAAGGTGCCCGCATCTTCAACAAATTGGACCTTCGATCCATCTATTACCAGATTAGGATGAAGGATGCAAATATTTTGAAGACTATTTTCAGATCTCATGAAGGACATTATGAATTCTTGGTCATGCCTTTTGGCCTACGTAATTCTCCATCCACATTTCAAAGTATTGTGAATAAACTGTTGAAACCTTACCTTCGGTAGTTTTTCCTAGTTTTCTTTGATGACATCCTCATTTATAGCTGCACCTAGGATAACAACCTTCTTCATGTGGACAAAGTCATTCAATTTCTACAGGACAACCAATTGTTTGTAAAAAATACCAAATGTTCCTTTGGATCCAGTGAAGTGGAGTACTTGGGACACATTGTGAGTCACGATAGAGTGAAAGTGGACCCAAAAAAGATACAAACTATGCAGGAGTGGCCGTGACCCATGACCCTAAAGTGCCTATGGGGTTTTCTCTGTCTCATGGGATATTATAGTAAATTTGTCCACCATTATGGAAAAATTGCTAAGCCCTTGGTTGACCTTCTCAAGAAGAATGCATTTCATTGAACACCTGCTACAGAGCAAGCCTTCGTTGAGTTAAATAAATCCATGTGCACTACTCTTGTCCTAGCAGTTCCTGACTTCAACAAAACGTTTTTGGTGAAATCATATGCTTCTGGAATTGGTATAGGCACAGTCCTCGACCAAGAGGGTCAACCTCTAGAATTTACTAGCCAAGTGTTGAGTGGTTGCAACTTGGGTAGATCCACTTATGAAAAAGAAATGATGGCCATTCTAAATGCAGTTCACACATGGAGTCCTTACTTTTTGGGATGTCATTTTCAGATCAAAACATATCACCATAGTTTGAAGTATTTTTTGGAGTAGAGGTTATCCTCCCCCGAAAAAAAACAAGTGGTTTACTAAAATGTTGGTTTATGACTATGAACTCATATTTAAAAAAGGAAAATACAATATAGTGGTTGATGCTTTGTCATGCCAACATGAGGAGGATGGATCCATCTTTTCCTTATCCTTACAAGTCCCTGATTGGATTGAGGATGTACGCCAAGAGTGCCTCACACACCCAAATATCTCAAGGATCATTCAACATATTCAAGAGGACCCTAATCCTCCCACTAGTGTTATAGAATGATTTGCCTCACCCCATGAAAACTTGCTCAGAAGGCCTTTTCCATTTCCCTACGTGGACTTAAAGTCCCCTTTTTTCAATTCCTAGAGCTAAAAAACATTTGTTTCCACATATGCACACCCTAATAGCTATACAACATGTGTATACACATGTTTCACCATTACATCCCGTGTACATTGAGATTTGTGCTCAAAATTAAAAAAATGGTGTTGGGTTTCCATGTCACATCATGAGATCCATGATCCTTGACCTTCCATATACTAGAAACGTTTCGACTCAGCCCTTCAGTTCCATTTGAAGGCTATAAATGGGCCATATCCAAGATGAGGAAAAGAGGAGAAGAATTCAACGTTGAGATCGAAGTTACTCTGGAGAAATTATTCACTTCATATTGAGTCTGCATCCCTTTGTCCTTTTAAGTATGAACACATTGTTCATCCATCAAGATCTTCTTTATTCTATGGAGAACCTCATTGTCTCTCTTATATGAGCTTTCCTTTGGTGGAGGATTGAAGTGGTGGAGGCCCAGATGGAAGGGGCTTAGTTTATTGGTTCCAAATGTGCTGACACAAAAGTTTGGCATTCATACACTTCTGTTGATTGCATTTTAATAGAAATACTCTTTTCTCGTCCAATTAATGTCTTGCAAATATTTGAATTGTTATTCCATGGGCATATTTGTTATGAATATTGTTGGATTATTCTATTTTATGTGCTAAATTTATATATTATCACCATATGCTTGTGTATCTTGGTTGTTGAGGACAAGTTGTAGGTGTATTTCTTTGAGTCAAGTGCTCAATGGTTGACATCATCGAATGTTTGGAGGAGGTAGGCTCCTTATCTTGTCTTGTTAGCATATTTGTTTATAACATACTTGAGATTAGAGTTGATTTTTGCAGTCATTTCTATCTGTTGTGGTTTACCCCATGCCATAGAGTGATTTTCCTTGTAACATAATTGGTTACTCCATCGGGGAGGGAATCTTCTTTTCGGGGTTTGGAGTGTTTTTATCCTTTGATTGATCTTGTTTATATTGAGTTTCTTGTCATGTGATTGCTTGACAACCTCTGTTCATTTTGAATCTGAGTTTCTTAGCCTTTATCCTTAACCTGGCAGTGTTTCAACACATATACATGGTTTTTGTCTTGACAATTGCGTACATACATGAGTTTTCATTCTATAGGAAGTGTATATACGCGGTTTTCTCCCAAATATTCACGTACATCATTCATTTCTTCTTGATTGTTGACTTTGATGTTTGTTGGGTAAGTTTCGATGGTTGTTGAGACTTCTTAGATCTCTTTCGTGACTGTTAAGTTCCTGCAGAGTGATAGGAAACCTATCTTTGGTTGAATTTTTGGGCATTGTTTCTTTCTCATCATCCTTTTCATTGATTGTCCTTGCATCTTGGGATGGGTGTTTGCTTCTTGATAATATACTTGGTTTGTCTCTGTTTACATACAATAGGGTCTTTATATCAAGTTGTTGTTCATTCCTTGCATTTTCATTCCTTTGTATTGAAAATACAAAAAATATACATTTTTCATTATTGGCATTTGATCTTTTGGGTTCTTATCATTGATGTTAGTACATGTATGGAAAGATTGCATATTATTTTGAATTACAGAATTAAATTGAAAGTTGCATTTTGAAAAACCTATCATTTACTGGGAATTGAAGTTAGGACTTTTCATTTTATTCATATTTATTTATTTTACTTGCTGAGTCATAACATCATCAGTTTCATGACTGCACCTTTTTGATTAAGCAAAGCTACTAAAAGTAATGCTGATAAATTTAAAAATTGATTAGAAACAATTTTATTTTTCAGGGTGCATAAACTAGCTTAAGATTTAGAGTGTCGGAATAGGATTTTGTGAGTAAACTTCTCGAAGGCTATTAAAATAAACATATGTGTCTAACTAAGGGAGTGGTGAAATACATTATATAATTGGTGACGTCGGGAGGATCTGTTTACACCAGAGTTAAGCACAAGTTCAAATGAAGTTGGTTGAGGGGATATCCCCCCAATACCTTCTTAGCATAAAATATATTTCTAGGGATCTATTTGTATATGGGGGTATTTCTAGTACCTTTACCTGTGTGAGAGGTAGTGCTTTCAATATTTTGGGCTTTGTTGCCCTGCCCATATGGTAGATCTGACTTACAATTGTTCACCTGTGCATCAATTATATCGTGGTGGCTTAGTTTCTTGACATAGGTACAAAATATGTTACTTACAGGGGTTATTTTGCAAGTACCCTGAGTCAGATAAGGGTCGGAAAACACACAACCATTATGGAGGATTACTTCTCCAGGGGGATCTGATCGATTGGTTGTTAATCCCACGAGGGTCCTTATAATTGATTCTGATACCTCTGATCTTTTTTAGGGAGTCTCAGGCCCCTCTTGGGCGAGGCATACCTTCTTTAGGGAGGGAGGCCCCTTTTAGCCACTTTATCCTGTTTGTGTGCATATTGACCTTTTGCTTATTTTGGTGTGCTCTTTGATTATTAGTTGGCCTTAGGATTTCGTATTGCATCATGAGTTTTCATTATTATGGATAGTGGAGTCCCTTTGACTCCTTAATTTAGCACTACCTCACCCATGGTCTTTTCTCATTACATGGGGACAAATCCTTTTGTATTTATGAGTGGTACACCAAATCATGATACTCAACCAATACCTTGAGCCTCTAATAATTTTTCTCATGGTATTCTAGACATGTCATCACACTTTCCATCCCTTGTCTCATCTTCTTATGTGACTCCTAGTTTTGGGTCTCAGGGCATGATGCCTCCTTATTCTCCCTTTTCATTTGGTGGGAGTCATATCCCTCAACCAACTCTTACGCTAGGAGGTTGGAATCTTTCTTCCTATGGATCCAATCCTAGCTTCTCTTTTCTAGGAGAATTTTTTCAAATGGGCAGTCATTCTACTTATTACATCATGTCCATCTATCATTCTTCCACTATGTTGGTTCCTACGAACGCTTTTTCCATGGCGGAACTTCGTCTGTCCTTTGGTGTTTCATTCGGGGGGAGTCAATTTTATAGTATGGGAAACCCCCTTCACAGAGTTCCTTTGTATGGGGGAAACATATATCCTCACATGAGTAACCTTTTTCATGTCACTTTCTCTTCACAAGTGGATTCTTCGGTGATGATTCCCTTAAAACCTGTTATGAATCAGTATGGAGGAGGATACTATTCCACTAGATAGGTCCATGGTGTATACCAGAACCCAATCTTGCATAGAACATTGGTATCAAATTCCACAACCAACCACCACCACTATTCCAGTCACTCCAATTCATACTCTCATTATATCACCAACCTCTGCTAGCCATGTTGGAGATAGGTCAACAACCTCAGCAAGTCATGTTGAAGACATGCAACCAAACGCTGCAAGTCATGCTGGGGGCACAAGTCCAGTCACTACGAGTCATACTGGCATTATATCACCAACCTCTACAAGTCATGTTAGAGATAGGTCAACAACCTCTGCAAGTCATCTTGAATACCAACAACCAGTTGTTTCAAGTCATGCTAGGGGCACAAATCTAGTCACTGCTAGTCACACTACACATACATCACGAACCTGTGCTAGTCATGTTGGGGATTCATCACCAACCTATGCTAGTCATGTTGGGGGTTCATCATCAACCTTTTCTAGTCAGGTTGAAGGTTTTTCACCAACCTATGCTAGTCATGTTGGGAATTCATCACCAACCTCTGCAAGTCATGTTGGAGATCTGCTACTAGCCTATGCAAGTCATGATGGAAGCATGTTACCAACCACTTCAATTCATGCTGGGGGTATTCATACGATTGATAATCCTAGATGTATAAGACGTAAGCCTAAGTTCCTTTGTAGGCTTTGTAAAGGATATCACCATAATCGTTTTTTCCCTACTACTGTTGTGGTACAATAAGTGTGGTCCTTTCCTGGGGGCCCTTAGGCTTCTGAGTCATCTTTGGTTTCCCAACATTCTAGTCCTTGTTTGGTTGCTACAACGGTCATTCTGATGCAATATTTGTTTGACACCCCTCTTATTTTAGGGGGTTATGTGTCTCTTGACCTTGTTGTCTCACATCCTGTTCAACCAACTGTCGCGTCGATGCAATATTCAACCGAAACCACTTCTGTTTTGGGGGGTGATGCTTCTCTTGGAATTTTTGCATCACATCCTATTCAACCAATCATTGAATAAGTGTTGATGTCAGTGAAATCTTCGGTCAATCCCACTCTTCTCTTGGAGAGTGACAAGTCTAAGGAAGTGACATTGCAGATGCAATCTTTGGTCAGTCCCACTCTTCTGTTGGGGGGTGATGAGTCTTTCAACCATGTCCTTATCATTTATAGTTTTGTACCTTCTACACAAGGGAGCATTCTAATCTCTCCGAGTATGCTCCCTCCAAGTCCTAGGGTGGTTTACTTTAATTGGAATGATCTTGTAAAGCCTCAAATTCCTTCTTCTACACCCTTCCAGATAAGGGGAATTCTTTGATATATTGTAGATAAGGTAACCTATGCAAGTATTTTATCCTCCTCGACTTGGAAATCTTTGAGTTTTCCCAAGCTTGTGTCAGTTGTTCGTATGTTTTTGACCTTTCACAGAAGTCCTGCATGGGAGCCCTAGCCTCCCCCATGACATGATGCTTAGAACACTCCCAACGAGTCTGGTTTAAGCTCTTTTTCGACTCTATCAAAAAGTAAAAATATTGTCGAGTGAACTTGTCTCTTTCACACTCATAAATTGGATTTGAAAGGATGTCTATTTGGTGCAAGTTTACCTCTTTTTCAAACCAAGTAGACTAAATTTACAAAAAAGGACATTCTATGGCGTTAAGTTGTAATTGCATCTCATTCTCTTGCTTGCAGTATTGAGCCTATTGTCGGTTCTCGCTTTCACATTCTAAGCATATCACCACAAAAATTTGCATCATCAACCAAGCATAGCCTTGTTTATATCCTTTGTAGCTTGACACCCTATACTCCAAGAGGAAATATTCCCCTGAGTGTCCATATCCTGCATGCACCTCCTTGCATTGAGCATAGGTATGTTCCACTACTAGAACTGGTTGCTTACTAGAGACATTTGTTTCCTCCTCTGTATTATAACATTCATTTGACTATGAAAAAACAAAAAAAGATAGGCATGAAAATAATATTATCTTTCATTGGAAGCAGTCATGTTGCCTTTGAAAAGAGCACAAACTTTTCAGTCCCCTTATCATTAAAATTTTTGGTTTAGCATGACCTTAGGAAGTTGAGCTCATTACTTAGAGTTTACTTCCCCGACTGGTTACTCTTCTATTCCCTATGGAGATTTGGATTGGTGCCTCCTACATCTCAAAGTTTCATCAGTGAGTCTATGCTACCAGAGTCATCCATATGTCTCATGCTCTTGTTCAAAGTATGTCTATCAACTTGTGTCATCCATTTCTCAGAAAGCTTGACTTTGCATGTTGGCCATACCCTCAGTGTATCTCATAGTTACATGAAGTTGTAGTCCCATCGTGCACCCTAGTCCTACTTGCATTATGCATAGGTAATCTTGAATCCAACATTCAACATTTCATAATTGGTCATTGACTGAGAGGTTTCCCTTGTGTTCGATGAAAATAAATATATTCACACATTGGGATTCATGTAGTTCCTTGGATTCCATTAGCCTTATTGGTGGTTTCCTCGCCTTTGTCGACAATTTTCCTTATTGGTGTCTATTAAGACGGTATTTTTCGTGCACTACATTCATCTGGTGCATGCAAAATACACACAGGTTCATTGGTTCATGAACATGTTCTTTGTCCAAGTTCCTCTAAATCATCAAGCTCCTTATTTGTACCTCGTGCTGAATGATGAGAGATGCCTTAATGCTCTCCTTGGTTTTCACTTGGCCTTGTTCGTGACTATGATTTTGAGATTGGTTTTCACTGGGCCTTGTTCATGACTATGAAAACCTATGGCATGTATCTACCCTTGTATTGCCCATTCATGGCCATGAACAACTATTTGGTATTTTTCCACATGGATCTTCAATGTAATTCAAATTAGAAGCCATGTGCATAAAGTCATTATGGATTGTAATATTCCAATGTGAAACTAGTTCATCCAATTGAGTCTCCATTACTCCACTTCTGGGAATTATAATGTATTTCGGCCATCACAGAGACTCCTCTGACCTCACACATTAGGGGGCATATGTTATAGCAGGAATTTCCTCACCCCATGCAAACTTTCTCAGAAGGCCTTTTACATTTCCCTATGTAGACTTGAAGTCTCCTTTTTGAAATTCCCAGAGCTAAAAAACATATTTTTCCACATATATGTGCCCTAACAACTATACAACATGCATATACATAGGTTGCGCCATTACAACCTGCTTACATTGAGATTTGTGCTTAAAACTAAAAAAATGGGGTTGGGAACTTCCATGTCACATCATGAGATCCATGATCCTTGACCTTCCATATACTGGAAATGTT
>JZKD02S0268860.1:0-15731 GCA_000966675.3 Picea glauca
AATATATCGAAATTATAGATGTATTGAAATTATTAATATATCGAAATTATATCATTTACAATTTTGAAATATATCATTCCAATTTCAACATCCATATAAAATTATTAATATATCGAAATTATGGATGTATTGAAATTATTAATATATCGAAATTATATCATTTACAATTTTGAAATATATCATTCCAATTTCAACATCCATATAAAATTATTAATATATCGAAATTATGGATGTATAGAAATTATTAGTATATCAAAATTATATTATAATTTCAATTTCAACATCCATAAGTATATATCATTTACAATTTTGAAATATATCATTCCAATTTCAACATCCATTTAAAATTATTAATATATCGAAATTATGGATGTATCGAAATTATTAATATATCAAAATTATGGATGTTGCTATAATATTTTTATACTTTTCAATTTCAATTTCAACATCCAATTTCAATTTCAATATCCATTTAAATATTATAATTTCAATTTCAACATCCATAAGTATATATCATTTACAATTTTGAAATATATCATTCCAATTTCAATATCCATATAAAATTATTAATATAGCAAAATTATGGATATATTGAAATTATTAATATATCGAAATTATATCATTTACAATTTTGAAATATATCATTCCAATTTCAACATCCATATAAAATTATTAATATATTGAAATTATGGATGTATCAGAATTATTAATATATCGAAATTATATTAT
This sequence comes from Picea glauca, assembly GCA_000966675.3. NCBI lineage: Eukaryota > Viridiplantae > Streptophyta > Pinopsida > Pinales > Pinaceae > Picea > Picea glauca. The sequence continues at coordinate 730 of JZKD02S0268860.1, forward strand.
AATTTCAATTTCAACATCCATATAAAATTATTAATATATCAAAATTATGGATGTATCGAAATTATTAATATATCGAAAGTATGGATGTTGTTATAATATTTTTATACTTTCCAATTTCAATTTCAACATCCATAAGTATATATCATTTACAATTTTGAAATATATCACTTACTAATAAGTATATAATATTTTTATACTTTCCAATTTCAACATCCATATAAAATTATTAATATATTGAAATTATGGATGTATCGAAATAATGATGCTGCTATAATATTTTTATACTTTCCAATTTCAACATTCATATAAAATTATTAATATATTGAAATTATGGATGTATCGAAATTATTAATATATCCAAATTATGGATGTTGCTATAATATTTTTATACTTTCCAATTTCAATTTCAACATCCATAAGTATATATCATTTACAATTTTGAAATATATCATTCTAATTTCAACATCCATATAAAATTATTAATATATCCAAATTATGGATGTTGCTATAATATTTTTATACTTTCCAATTTGAATTTCAACATTCATAAGTATATATCATTTACAATTTTGAAATATATCACTTACTAATGAGTATATAATATTTTTATACTTTCCAATTTCAACATCCATATAAAATTATTAATATATCGAAATTATGGATGTATCTAAATTATTAATATATCAAAATTATGAATGTTGCTATAATATTTTTATACTTTCCAATTTGAACATCCATATAAAATTATTAATATATGGATGTATCGAAATTATTAATATATCGAAATTATGATGTTGCTATAATATTTTTTTACTTTCCAATTTCAATTTCAACATCCATAAGTATATAGCATTTACAATTTTGAAATATATCACTTACTAATAAGTATATAATATTTTATACTTTCCAATTTCAACATCCATATAAAATTATTAATATATCTAAATTATGAATGTATTGAAATTATTAATATATCGAAATTATGGATGTTGCTATAATATTTGTATACTTTCCAATTTCAACATCCATAAATATATATCATTTACAATTTTGAAATATATCACTTACTAATAAGTATATATCATTTACAATTTTAAAATATCAAATATAATTTTGAAATAATGGATGTTGGATGTTGTTGTCATATGGTTATACTTTCCATTTTCAATATTATATAAACTTTTCAATTTCAATATTATTATAATTTCATGTAGAATTTCCATATAGATGTTGTTGTTGTCATATAATATACAGATGTTGTTCCCATATTATTATACTTTCCAATTTCAATATTGTTATAATTTCAAATTTCAATATTGTTAACTTTCTAATTTCAACATCCATAAGTATATATCACTTACAATTTTGAAATTATGGATGTTGCTATAATATTGTTATACTTTCCAATTTCAACATCCATAAGTAAATATCATTTACAATTTTGAAATATATCACTTACCAATAAGTATATATCATTTACAATTTTGAAATATCAAATACAATTTTGAAATAATGGATGTTGGATGTTGTTGTCATATGGTTATACTTTCCAATTAGACTTTCTAATTTCAATATAGTTATACTTTCCAATTAAGTTTTCCAATTTCAACATTCATAAGTATATATCACTTACAATTTTGAAATATATCACTTACAATTTTGAAATAATGAATGTTGTTTTCATATTGTTATACTTTTCAATTAAACTTTTATAATTTCAATATTGTTATACTTTCTAATTAAGCTTTCCAATTTCAACATCCATAAGTAATATCACTTACCATTTTGAAATATATCACTTACAATTTTCAAATTATGGATTGTTGGCCCTTGACCAAGTTTAAGAGTACTTGGTCATACTTGACCACTTTTGGGACTGTGACAACTTACCAAGAAAGGAGCGCAACACGAAGTACAAAAGAAGGAAGCAAGACCTATTTTGGGGTCCATTTTAGGGTTTTGGGTTGATGTAACGGGAAAGGGATGTCGGCCCGTGGGTTTACCCACGTTTAGGCCCATTTTGTAATCTATAAATAGGCAATGTAGATAGTAAGATAAGGAGGAAATAGTCATGTAGTACATCTATGTGATGTATGAATGAAAACTTAGTGCTAGTAATTGGATCTGTGTGATCGGATGTATCTTAGAGTGTTTTGTGCATGAGATTGGAGAGCTAAGTGCAGGTTGTTATAGTTTGATGCTGAAGAGCAATGAAGAAGGCTCTAGCGAGCTGGGCAGATCTTTTGTCCTGTGCAAAGTATGTGTCATTAGAGCTCCGTGTTGTACTGCTTGACCAAGATAATATAAAGAATACTTTGTGGACGTAGCCCCAGGGTGGGGGTGAACCATGGTAACTGTGTGTATATTGTTTTATGCTTCACTCTTATGTATTTATCTCTTTCTTGGCTAAGTGCTTGATGTGATTAAGTAGATCTAGTTATGCTCTGTGCTGTTGATGAATGAATGAACATTAGATATGATATATGAGATTCTTAGTGCTTGATCTGTTGAATCTAACCTATATTTCTGTGGATAACTACTGAATCATTCTTACTATAAGTATTCGCTATGATTCTCTATGCCTTCTGCGAAGTATATTAATGAATGTATGTTAAGGAATAACTGATGTTAAGTGTGTTGTAAGAAAGATAATCACATATCTATGTCCCAGCTAAGGTTGCAGACACTTGAGTCTTGCAACCACCCCTGCCTCTACCTCGGGTGAGACTTCATCTGCTTCGCAGGTGTTGCCAAAAGGGCCGGTAGTTAGGGCTTTGTTGGTGCGCTCTTGAGCGTTGAACCATGGGTCTTCCCCTGTGCCAACAAATGGTTACGTTGCCGAGACTAGAACTTTGATTGCTGGGAACTAAAGAAGAAAAATATTTGCGTGAAATAAGCTCTGTGCGTAGATCTCTTTCTCTAGGGCACAGTGTTTTGTTTGACTTGTGAAGCTTTGTGCCAAGAAAAGAGGTCAGATATGAAGAAAGAGAGGTCAGATCTGAAGAAAAGAAGTTAGATCTTTGAAGAAAAAGGTAATATCTATAAGTTCTATGCCTTGATAAAGGTAAGAATAGTTAAAAGTATTATATCTGGAAGCTTTGTGCTTTGCAGAAGTAAGATAAGTGAATTTTTTTGTTTTTAAAGCATGAATCTAGGTATGTTTGATAGATTATGTCCTAGATTCAAAACTAGCACATTAATAGATGAAAGAAAGTTTGATATGAATATATATGATAAGTATAGTGATAGATATGTTATACCTATGCATTGAAAGAATGTTTGGACTAACAAGTGGATGCAGGATCCTAGAAAAAAAAATTTGCACGCTAGCCACCATGATCATGGTGTACAGTATAGAAGGAGTTGGGGAACATATAAACGAACGAGAGGATTAACCCTCTATTATAGTTGCATACGACCGTGACATATTGCTAAAGAATGCCCTGGGAGAAGACCTAGTTTCTTTTGTTTTAAGGCTGTGGACCATGAAGTATTAGATTGCCCTAGAATGATTGCTAGGATTTAGAAGCTGAATATGGAATAAGCAAACCCTGAGGGAGATCAAGAGACCAATATTATAGAAGAATCCCAAAACGAATCAGAAAAGATATTGCTACAGATGAAAGATACCTTGAATGACCACCAACATGTTAGGCTATTAGAGATCATCAAAGAAAATGAGCAAATCAAAGAAAGAATAGGGGACATTGACATTGACTGTACTCTTGATGAAGAAGCGCAAGTGAACATTATGCCAGAAAGAACTTGGGAAGCTATAAGGAAGCCTGCCATGATCCCTTCCCTAGGAGGAACAAGTTTGTTCAGAGGAAAGATAGTAAACCTATGTGGAAGGCTTGCCTAGATACCTATGATTGTTAATGGAACTTCGACAGAGGAAGACTTTGAGATCATTAAATTTTTTGAAGACAGTTCCCCATTTACCATGCTCATAGGAAAACCTTGGATTGATAGAGAACAATCTAGACGAAGAGAAGAAGAAAAAATTTTGGAACAGAAGAAGCAAGAGTTAAAAGACTTTATGACCAGAAGGATCGTGCACTTGATTGAAGAACAGAAGAGTAGATCGCAGATATTTAGTATTAGTACCTCTGATGTCAAAGCTAAGAGAACACTTGAGGATCCGCAGAAGATTGAGTTACCTATTTTTGATACAGAAGAAGTATTTTCAAGGAACCCTAAGAAAGATTTTCCACAGCGCGAAGTAACTAAGACCATAGAAGATAAACATCAGAATGATAAAAGCATTACTGAGATGAAACTCACTGGGATGAAGGCTAGGAAGTTAATAAAGAAAAGGGATAATACTATAAGGTTACAAGAGGTTCTAGAGGACACCTCGCAACAAGAAGAATTGCAGAATTGGAGCTTCACCGAGATATTAGAACAATGACATAGAATACTTCGCCATGACGAAGCAATATAGTCGTTGGAACTGATATACCCGTTCGACCACCGCTCCGAACGGATCGAAAATAAGTTATGGGTTACCACTAGATCGTTGTATAGCACCAGAACAGATAGAATGGAGTTAATGAAGGCCCCATGTTCATTGCAACCAGACCGTTGCTGAGATTGCCTACTTAACCTATTGTGTCACGCATCGAGAATACTTTTTTCTAACTGAGAATCTGAGCATGAAACCTGAGATTTACTTACCCTGAGATCATTTCCTTACTATTCATTTTCGTCTCTGAATTCCTTTTGCACCCAAGCCATCTGACCCAAGTTTGTGTGTCGAACGAGCTCAGCAGTACTAAGAAAATTGTTGAAGAATTTCTAATTGATTTAATGGCTGAGAGAGTCATGTCAAAATGTGGAATGTCTACAGGTGTACATGCATCATCCTCGGCTATAATTCCAACTTCCCCCTCCACTTCTCAAGCAAGACCATCCCGAACGCCTTCGGAAAGATGATCTAAGCTCGGAAACTACTTCGCCACTGTGAAGATGATCCCAAGCATCTTGCCTAAATATATCCCACCAATAAGAGGACCAGTGAATCGAGACTCTGTACCCACAGACTTTTACTATGTTGTAGTCACTACATACCTCCCGAAAAGGGTGCGCGTAGTTCATGATGACTAGGAGAAGCTCACCATGCTGAAATTCAGTGACTTTAACCTTGGAGATCGCAAGGTATAAAGTATGCTAGCCCCGCACAAGTATTTGACTATTACAAAAGGAAAGAACCCCAAGATTGTACCACAACAATGGACCCATAACCTTGGGCAGTCAACCCTCCTCAACATAATGGATATTTCACATTTTGGGAGGCATCAGGAAGTAAATTCCTGTGTTTGACTGTTGTTGTCCTTCTACAATGGAGGATACCTATGGTTGGACTAGCGCATCACTGTAGATCTGATTCTGATCAATCAGATCACTGGGCTAAGAATGCAGGGCCTTGACCCGTAGGAATTTTACCCTACAAAGACCGCAGATCATGCTCTTTCTTAGTGAATAAAAGACACATATGGAAATCTGGAGAAAGGCACACAAGGTTACAAGGTAGCCTCCATTGAGAATGCAACAATACGCTTTGGTTTCCAGCTGATCGCAGGCAAGTTGGTCCGAACAAATAGACCTACATAACTAACCGGATTTGTAGTTGACCTCGCAGGCAAGTGTGCGAAGGGACTACAAATGAACTGGGTGAAATACATTATAAATCAGTTAGAGCTTGACTGTAGACAAGCGCTGGACCAAGGGTATGAGTTCCACATTAGCTAGTTGCTCATATGCATTGCCTTCATCACGTGGGAACTTCCCGAGAGAGCCACATCTCCGGAGATCAAACCCTTCGAACCCCTGTCCGTGAAGTTCTGTATGTTGTGGTACTCCAGCGACATGAACAAACAATGGTAGTCCAATGTCATATTCCATGCGTACTACACTCAATTGAGGAATGCCATTCAATCTACACCATGCATTACACCCAACACTCTTCATATGTTTCAAACTTTGATGAAATTCAACGCAGATAGTCACTTCACCTACATCACAGCGTGCACAGATGAGCACAAACAACAACTCCAATCATATTACAAGCTAACAAAAGATGACCTGGAGGAGATTACCAAGGAATGGTCGACAGACCTCCTTGTTGCAGTAGACCCCACAGAGATGTCTGACGTAGATAGCCCTGAAGCTATGCCAGATACACCAGGACCGTGAAAGACTAAGAAGGATGTGGAAGTTCAAGATATCCACATCACATCAACAAAGACTGATTTTCTCTCACCTACAAAGCAAGGTGATGATGAAGAACTAGGGGGCACAGAAGTTGAACAGAGAAAAGGCGAGGTTACCTCGCTTAGGGATGAAGCAGATCCCTCCAAGAAAAGGAAGATTACCCCACCGAGGCCCTCATCCAAAAAGAAAACTAAGGCCACCCAGACCACACTTAAGACTATGCTTACCCCAGATAATTTTGACTTCTTAATTTTCGCACAGAACGATGTTTCATTAGAGCTCGCGGAAAATCAAGAAGCAAAGCAAGAGGAACTATTCCGCTGGATCATGAGTGAATTCAAAGAAGCGAAGTAGGCACTTCAGTCCAGCCAAGCAGTTTCTACTATGTCGTTAACAATGGAAATAACAGGAATAGGTGATGAGCCCACACAGTTATGCCAGATCATCGAGAAAGTTGAAGATCACCTTCGATGAGCTCAAGAAGACATAGCGAAAGCCACCGAGGCTTTGGCACAAGCACAAAGCGCACATAAATAGAAACGAAGAAAGGCAGAACATTAGAAGCTTCACTTACAAGTGAAATGGGAGGAGGAAAAAGCCCAGTTACATCAAAACAAAGACCAGTTACTAGCAGAGAAACTTGAAACATAAGAAAGAGTTCACAAGGCACTGCGCTCTGTGACAATCATAGAAGTGAAGATGGAAGATCATCTTCCACAATAGGTGACCCAAATGGAAGAAGTAATCTAGCAACTTTAACAATGCATCACGGATATGGAGCTCCACACCATGCCTGAGACACCCCAAGAGATAATATATCTAAGAGAGGCCACTGCTCGAAGTGCAATCGACCGATTAAAAACTTTGGCTTCGGAATGTAGGCAACTAAGAACCAAAAGCACCCATACCTGTGAAACCCTCACAGAGAATCCAGAATTGAAGACATTGGAGGAACAACTCCATGAAGCAAAGCAGCATGCAGATGCGCTACAAGCACAACTGAAGTTCGTGACCCCGCTCGAAAGAATGAAGAGGTTCGCAGAGAAACACACAACCCAACAACAAGTACACACATTGCAAAGTAAAGTAATGGATGTCTCTCAACAACTGCAACCACTCCAAGAGAAGGCATGCCAAATGTTCACCGAACTTGAAAGCCAGGGAGATGAACTCGAACAGGGTGTCATCTCTATAGAACAACGCCTAGAAGGACCACTCAATGACAAAGTAATCTAGGAATTTACTGAACAAGAGGCTGTCGCACTGCAACAGGTCGATTTCGCTCGAGCCAAGCTCAAGGCATTCAAAGTAGAATTGGTCAGACCTGAGTGACTCAAGATGAGTCGCAGGTGAGTGTTGGGGGCCTGTTGGCCCTTGACCAAGTTTAAGAGTACTTGGTCATACTTGACCACTTTTGGGACTGCGACAACTTTCCAATAAAGGAGCACAACATGAAGCAGAAAATAAGGATCCAAGACCTATTTTGGGGTCCATTTTAGGGTTTTGGGTTGATGTAACGGGTAAGGGATGTCGGCCCATGGGTTTACCCATGTTTAGGCCCATTTTGTAATCTATAAATAGGCAATGTAGATAGTAAGATAAGGAGGAGATAGTAATGTCGTACATCTATGTGATGTATTAATGAAAGCTTTGTGCTAGTAATTGGATCTGTGTGATCGGATGTATCTTAGAGTGCTCTGTGCATGCGATCAGAGAGCTAAGTGCATGTTGTTATAGTCTGATGCTGAAGAGAAAGGAAGAAGGATCTAGCGAGCTGTGCAGATATTCTGTCCTGTGCAAAGTAAGGGTCATTAGAGCTCCGTGTTATACTGCTTGACCAAGATAATGTAAAAGAAGACTTTGTGGACGTAGCCCCAGGGTGGGGGTGAACCACGATAATTGTGTGTATAGTGTTTTGTGCTTCACTCTTATGTATTTATCTCTTTCTTGGCTAAGTGCTTGATGTGATTAAATAGATCTAGATAGGATTTGTGTTGTTGATGAATGAATGAACATTAGATCTGAACCTAAGTTTAAAATTTTAAATGAAAAATTTAATGAGTTAAATGTTTGGAGGCTCAAGGAAATCCAAGCACATGTGTTTGAACATGTCAAGTGTGAAGTCACCTTTAATGGCTGATAATTGGGTGGATCTAGCTCTGATTTGGACTAGATCGCAAGTGAATGCAATTTAATGAATTCAATGGGAGTAGTAGGTAGATGGTGGAAGAAGGCTCTAGAGTCCCTCCTTTGTAAAATATATTTTTTCGAAATTCATTACTTAGTTGCCATTGAGCAATTTGATAGCGTTGAAGAGAAGAGAGGAGAGGAGAAGTGTTGAAGACTCTATTGCAGTCCATCCTTGTAAACATTGTACAAAATCATTTAGACTAATATAAAAGAAATTTTTCCTGCACATGATTTCCTGTGTGTTGTTATATTTGTTTTCTAGATGAATATGGATGTTTACTATGTGGTTTTAGATGATATGGATGTATGCATGTTTCCCTTTGCAGGAATTGTTAGAATTCTCTATCTGTGTTTTTTGAGTAGTTATGGGCTCTTAGGCTTGTGCAAGGAGTGCACACTAGAGTGGTTGAAAACTATGTGAAGCCAACACAAGGAGTGTTCTTTGAACTCTATTTTGAGTTCAAGGAAGAGTGTGCCAGGTGGGAAGACCAAAACAATTCATAAAGCTTAGAAGGAGTAGTGCAAGGAAGTCACATTAGAGTTGTTGAACACTCTGAAGTGGATACACCAAAGTTGTTTAACACTCTGAAGAAGCTTTGCAAGGAGTGCATTGAGTGAGCACAAGGAGTGCGCTGGTGAGCCTAAAGAATTCAAGACTCAAGAGAAGAGTGCAAGGAGTGTAGAACACCAACACAATGCTGAAGTGTTGGGAAAGTGCATGAGGGAGAGCATAGATAGCCAAGAGTTGTTGAAAATAACAAAGGGACTGAACCCTTTGAATATTTGAGTGAGATCAACCTCAGCAGAAATAGTGCAAGTGTGTACAGAAGACCTATGCAAGGTATGCGTCAGGACAACACTTAGTTGAAGTGTCTAAGGAGTCTCACAGAGGATAAACACATAGAGCACATGGGGATATTTTATGAAAATATCTAAGTATGAAGACGGTTAGAGGTTCAAAGAAGCGCAAGTGTGCATCGGGGCCTACGTCCCTTGATGTTAAAAAAATCAAGAGAACGAGCACAGACTGCCAAGAGGGCACAAGAACACAATTGGAGGAACAAAGGGCTGAGACCCTTAGAATTTTAAAGCATTTAAAGCTCAGGGGCTATAGCACGAGCAGAGGCAAAGGAGACAACCCTATAAGAGAAGCATTGAAGGTTAAGGATTTGAAAATTTGAGAAAATCATTCATTGGAAACAAAGTTCATCCAATATGTAAGAGGGAGCTACAAGAACCGTAAGATCTATTGTCGTAAGTGATCTGGACCATTAGATCATAGTCCAGGTAGAAGAGGAGAGCATCAAGAAGAAGGATAGATCCCCACCGTCAGATATAGGCATAAGGATCGATGAACGTCAGATCCAGGTGAGTAGCTCAGGATTTAACCTTGAAAGTTCTTCGAACTTTGCGAGTTCACGCATTTTTATGTGTTAAGCAGAAGGGGCTCCTGTAATCCCAAATTCTGAAGTGAATCAGGACCATACAATTGATAGGACACACATCAACAGATCATGATCTAAGGGTCTATCACTTCGAAGGAAGTGAGGACTGGATGTTAAAGGTTACAAGTCTCTCGAAGCTCCGAAGAGCGGAGTGCATCCAAGTCATCGGTGATAAGGCCATGTGTTGGTAGATATCACAGTTTGGAGAACGAGCACTCTGGAGTAGTTGGAATGAGGTGAGTTGAGAACTCCCCAAGGGGTGGGAACTATATTTAGTCTCAATCGTTGATCGATGGAGAGCCACATGGCAGAAGATATGAGAGATCCAGAAGAACAGAGGTTAAAGTGTCTGAGACTGCGAGCTCCCAAAGGCCTGAAGGATGGAGTTAATCTTGGTCATCCAATTGAGGGGACATGTGGCACTAGATTTTGTAGTTCTGAGAAACAAGTTTCTGGAGGTTTCATTAGAAGGAGCATTGGGGACTCCCGGAGCCCGGAGTCCTGAAAAATATCACAACCATCCAATTGTGGGGATGTGTGGACTGTTGATTTTAGTGAACGCGTGTCAGCAAATTGATGGATATGGAAGACCGACAATCCAGGAGAGCTGAAGTGTGGAGGGTTGCATTCTAAATGGAGCTCTGAAGAGTGGAGTAGATCCTCATTGTTCATTGGAGGGGAAGCATGGTGCCAGATATTAGGATCCAGACACTTGGAACTCTGGAGGAGAATAGGGTTTACTATCTTGAGAACTCTGGAAGGGCCCGGACGCTGAAGTTAATATCAACTGTTGGTTGAAGAGGACATGTGGAGGGTAGATCAGACCTTCGTCGGTTCGATGTTCAGGGGTATTTTTAGAAGCAGAAAACTAGGACTTCTGAAACCCATAGTTCCGGAGCCAATCATAGTCGTTGGTTGTTGATAGGATGAGATTCATTGATTCCAGTGGATGCATGGTGTTAGATCTTGAGATCCTGAGGTTTGGCACTCTAGAGGTATCACGTGTTAGTAGTCGAGGACTCTCGAAGTTCATAGTCTCGTAGTTGATCTCGTCCATCCATTTGCAAGGGCCACGTGGAGGTTGATCATGTAACTTCATTGATTCAATACTCCGATAGATCCGTGGAGTGGTTCTTTGAGAATCTTCGAAGCCCAGAGCATAGAGTAAACAGGGACTATCGATCTGGAGCAGACATCCACCATCCAATCTCTAAGTTCAGAGTTTGGAAATTCGCTATCATTGGGTATTGGAGTAGAGGGAAATCGTCAAAGCCTGAATCCCCAAAGTCCTTTCCCACCGTATATTTGATCCCTTGGGAGTTAGCTAGTTCGACACTCCAAGGGATTGGAAGCATTGAATGATCAAAAGCTTTGAAGCCCAGCGCGCGGGGTTAGTGTGATTCGTTGATCTCCGATCAATGAGGGTCGTTGATTATTTTCTTTGTTTAGGACTTCACCCATTTGGTTGCTCATAGGATTGTAGGTATATGGTTGTTGAGAGTCTTAGAGCCCGGAGTGTCAGATTAGCACCTAGTTACAGCCCACGATCACATGATATTTTGGTCGAAACAAGGGGGCTAGGGCCCAAAATTGTTTTCTAAATATAAAATGGGAGTTTTTCCCACGATTTTTAGCCAAGAGTCACATAGAGGACTCTGATGGCATATAAGGATCCTTGCAGACTTGGTTTTAGGTGAGGGTAATAGAAGTAAAGGACCTTTGTGCATCTAGAGGGTATCTAGCAAGGATTCGAGAGACAAATCAGCTCCGAAATAGAACGATCCTAGACTGAGAGGTCATGTGGACCCTCGAAGAGAGTGGGTTCTTCATCAAGTGGTATCAGAGCCCATTTTTACATGTAGATAGTAGGAAAAGGAGAAGAATACATAGTATTGATGCTTTGTGTGTGAAGATTGTTTGCAAGTGTGCAACAAACATCGGACAACCAAGTGGGATGAAGGAGAAGAACCAATTGCATTCTTGGAGGTAGAGGAGAAAATGGCTACTAAAGGCCATAGACCGGGTCGAGGAAAGGAACTTAAGAAGGAGAGAAAAGAAGAGATGGACAAAGAGATTGAGGTGATTAGAGCAGAGATCGATAGACTAATGTTGAATATGTAGCAAGAAACGAGAGGAATATGGAAGTACGAATGGCCTTTGAAGAAGAAATAAAAGTGGCACATCCAATAGTTGGTTTCCCAGAGGAAGTGACAGATATTGAGGAGATGGTTGAGGAAAGTTGAAGGCCTCAGTGGCACAGAGGAGATGGTTTTCATTTGCAAGCCAAAGACTAGAGAAACATGTTGGATCATGTTTTCATTTATGTCAAAGGTGTGATTGATTGATTTCAAGTGATTGATTGTTTGATTGATGCCAAAGGATTGATTGATTGATTATTGATGTAATGTAATATGTATTTTCCTTGATGAGAATGCATAAATGAAGATGGATCAATGAGTTGTCATTTATATGATGAATATAGATCAATGGGTTGTCATTGATACATGATGAAGATGGATCGATGTGGTTTCATTGGTATATGATGATTTGTTGGAAAAATGTATAGATGACTCATTATTGTCTTATCATGGTTGATAAAGTGCACAAATGGATGAACTCCAAAGTGGTCCCCTTATGGTGAAATCTCTCACGGGAAGATGCTTTGTGGATTGAGTTATCCTAGAAGAATGAAGGACCCATGCTTGTATGTGGAATAATGAGATGGAGATCAATGAAGTTGTTGGTCAAACTATCCTAGATGGATAGTACTTTTCATTCCATTTCTGGTGGTTTGTGGAATGTCACATAACTCCTCACGTTTTGAGAGTTATGGCCTTACGAAGTTGGAGGACCCTCACACATTGGCTTGAAGCCCCAAAGGGTCAAAGAAGTCAAAGTGCTTGAAAATAAGAAATCATTATTTAAATGATAAAATAAAGTGACAAAGTCAAGGTGCATTATTTAAATAATAAAGAGAAGTGACAAGATCAAGAAATGATAAAGTAAGGTAACAAAATCAAGAAGGAATATTTAAATGATAAAGTATTGGAGAACTTTCTATTTATGGAAAGTGGTTAGCCCTAAAATAAGGAAATTAGGTTAAGTGACCTAGAAATGGGTTAAGTGACCTAGAACTAGGTTAAGTGACCTAGAGGATGAAAGTATAAATAAGATAGAAATGGTCTCTTGCAAAATATCCTTTTTGTGGATCAATGGAGAGCTTCTTGTGAGAATATCTTTTGGAGTATTGATGGAGAGCTTCTTGTGAGAGAATTTTTGGTGTGGATCTCTTGAGGATGATTGAAGATCTATTCTGAGAGAGAGGATATCAAGAGGATCTCATGGACACATTGAAGTTTCGGCAAGACTGAGATCATGACGGCGAAATTCTTGGAATTACAGAAAAACCCTATTTTCTGTTGCATACGCAAGATGTTTGTGTATAGGGTGTGTATACGTGAGATGTTTGTGTATAGGGTGTGTATACGCGATTTTTCTGTGTACAACTTGCGTACAATATGCATGTTGTATATGTACAAGGATCATACAGTGGATAAAATCATGGAGCTTTTTGGTTGAGCTGATGACAAGTTGTTGAATACTGAAGAAGGTTCCATATCTGCATTCTATGGGCTTAGATCTGTCACTGAGATACTAGTATGGTTACATTATTATCTTGATGGATAGTGTTTCTTGTTGCATTGTGAATGATTAGGGAATTCTTGGTATGGATGTTGTGATGTGGTTTATGTGGGTTGATGGAGTGAGAAGTACTCTTGTGATTCAGTTGTGACATGATTGCTAATGTATACTAGTTTTTTATACATGATTGAGTTAGCATTCATATTGATTGGTTGTGGAGCATGAGTAAGCTATTGGAGAGCTTGGATGTGTTGTGACTAGTTGGTGGTCAGTTTGGACAATGAGAGACAGAAGAGAATGATAAATTGGCTGCATAGGATCTGAGTTAATCTTGAAGGATAAACCCTAATAGCTTAGAAGGTACATGCAGGCTATTGTATACCCTAACCGCGTACATACACAGGTTGTGGTGAGCTAGGGCATGTACACACATGGGTTGCACTACTGACAGGTCACGTACCTGTTGCAGATTGATATCTGATGAGGATTTTTTCCTCATCTAAGTTGGTGCTGAGGATGTAAGTTGAGTCTTGCATTATAGAGCTGGTGCTCTTGTAGAGTTGTACTCTATTCAGTTGTTGCTGAAAAACCCCAAGGATTGTAGTCTGCAATAAAAATAAAATTGCACATACATCTTGTGTTGTTTATGTTCCTTGTGGTGATGAATTATTGATGATATATTGCTGATATATGTTGCTAATATGTGTTCACATCTAACTACTTATAAATGACAACAATGAGTAATGAGTAAATGTTGAATGCTAACTAATGACTTTTGTGAAAGAGGGAAGTTTTGGGAAAAACATCCCCACACTCATTCACCCCCCCTCTAAGTGTGGTAGGTGTGTCCAACAAAACCCTTGGTGATGAGGAGGAAGAGGGATCATTTGAGGATATCGTAAACTACTAGGAGGGAAGAAGTGAAAGTTCAGAATTTCAGGAGGGAATTAAGATGAGATTATTCAAAGATCTCATGGACTGTTAGGAGGGCAGGAGTGAACCCTAGAATTTCCATGTGGGCAATGAGAAGAGATCGATGGAATATATCGCAAACTTCCAAGAGGGTAGGTCATAAATTTCATCTTGCTAGGTGGAAAAGAAAGAGGAGATGAGACTGTCTGGAAGGGTGTGTCCATTTTATTTTCTTGAGGTTTCTAAGAAAAACTAGATACCCTCGAATTTTCATTGAGCCTTTCATAGATGAATTTGGAGTAGTGGAAGGCTATCAAAAGTCCTCTCCAAGGTTGGCATTGCGCTTTTGATTGATGTTGTGTTTCTGGGAAATATGACAACATAGTGATTTTTTGTTTCAGACATTGATTCTCTAATTTGTGTTGGATCATACCTAGACACTTGCCCACCCTTATGGTACCATTTTCATTTTTTTGTTTAACTTCAAAAATGTAAAAACAAAACAATATATTTATGTATGCATGTATGTATTCATGTTGACTTTTAATTTGACATCTTTTTGGGTCAAATTTGATGTTAATATATATATATATATATATA
>JZKD02S0268860.1:36400-73995 GCA_000966675.3 Picea glauca
AGTTGAACATTGAATAGAATGACCACCATGGAATGAAATGGGGTTCAAACGAAAGGTTAAATAAAAGTAAAAAATAATTTAAACCCACAAAAAATTGATCATTTACCTCCAAAATCAGAAATTTGAGGGTTTCCATTTCGATCACATTCATGCCAATTTTTGTCATCAATTGTTGAGGAACCATATTTGGAAGGAAATTTAGAGAGATCCTGTCGAAACCATGAAATTTGGATGGAGTTTTGGAGATATCCGTTAGAACCCGTGGATGTTTTAAGAGAACCAGGGCCATCAATCCACGTTTAGATGAATTCGAAAAATAAATGCCATGTTTGGTTGAATTCAAAAAATAAATGCATGATAAATTGAAAACATGACTAAAGGGTTTCCAATGCAAATCCATCCACGCTTGTTTTTTCCAATTATGGTTGATAAGAGAAAGGTGAACGGTGGCGGATGAAGAGTGTGAATTTTTATGAACAATGGTGGATGAAGAGCATGATTTTTTGTGAACAGTGGCAGATGAAGTAGGGTTGAGAGGAGCCCTTGTCATTGGTTGTAACTTCCCCTACATATCTTGATTAGTCTATGCATCTACGAATGCACCTACAACATGCACTAAAACATCCAAAAACTAGTTGATTTAATGCCATTTAATGAAATTCTTCCTCATAAATATTGATTCAATTTTTAATATAAAATATATATTCAACGTTTACTAACATATCCAGCAACACATCAAACCATTTAGTGCCATTTAATTCGTCTTCAAAAATGTTGATTTAATATAAAATAGATATTCAGGGCAGGGCAACTTTGATAAAAGTGAAATAATGATGAGGAGCCTTGATAAAAGTAAAATATAGAATTAATATATTAAAAAAATGTCTACATGGCATTATTTCTTAGGAGGACCATTTTGAGTTGAAATTTCCTATAATTCTATGTTTATCTCAATAAACATCGAGGGACTAACTATGTTAAATATCTAAGAGTAATCCCATCAACAAAATTTCTATGCACAAACTTTTCTTGAATCCAAAGAAACTGATATGACCACCCAAATAAAAATATTGGACCAATATATGGCATATAGATGGAATTATGAAAATAAAAATATTCTTCTATACCATCATTTCCCATGGGAAAATCCTCATAGGTAAGAACTTGTACAAGAGGGGATTTCTTGGTGCTACCAGATGCATTTTATGTTGGTCTGATTGTGAAACGTTTTGTCATATTTGTTTGGAATGTAAATTCTCTATGGTTTTGTGGCAAGACATACTATAAGAACTTAGTCAGAGAGTTAGTTGGCTAGTTTCTATAAGGCACCTTCTGGGAAGATGAAATCTCATTATCAATATGCAGTCCAAAATCATATTCGAGAAGAAAATCGATAGTCTTGTTGATCAACTCAAAGGTGTTATTTTTTTCAGTAGGATTAATTTGAAGTTAGGCTACCACCAGGTACCCATTAAAAATATTTGATTCATGGAGGACTACCTTCAAGTCTAAGTAATGACTTTTCAAGTGGTTGGTCATGCATTTTGGCTTGATTAATGCTCCAACAAAGTGCATGAATATGATGGATGAGATATTGTGGTTGTTCAAAATTATTTTATGGTCGTATATTTGGATGATATCCTCATCTTCATAAAAACAATTGGGTAGAACATTCGTAGCACATTCAACAGATCTTGAAGACCCTATGGAAGAAAAA
Organism: Picea glauca; assembly: GCA_000966675.3. Taxonomy (NCBI): domain Eukaryota; kingdom Viridiplantae; phylum Streptophyta; class Pinopsida; order Pinales; family Pinaceae; genus Picea; species Picea glauca. The sequence continues at coordinate 38,118 of JZKD02S0268860.1, forward strand.
GTTATCTGTCAATATAGAGAAATTCTCATTTATCACGCAAAAAAATTATGATCTATGACACATAATGGATGAACATGGTGTGCATGTGGATCCAACCAATATCCATTTAATTCGCAATTGGCCAACCCCAATGACTCTAATAGAGATTTGTAGTTTCTTTGGCCTCACTATGATCTATCGAAAGTTTATGTTTAGGTTCTCGCATACTCCTTGGACCCTAAGATACATTTCCAAGGGTGATACCAAAGATAATTTCATTTGGGTTGAGCCACAATAGAAAGGATTCAAAGATCTGCAACATTGCCTCTTTTTTGTACCAAAAATCACTCTAGACAACCTACAACAACCATTGTAGATTGATATAGATTACTATAACTATGTTTTTGTTGCATTCCTCACTCAAAATGGAAATTTTATGGCCTATCACAATGAGAGACTCTTTGATGCATTTCATACGTACCCCACATACGAGAAGGAAATGTACTCCATTATGAACGCTTGTTACAAATGGAAGAACTACATCCCAAGGAAGGAGACGGTTATACACAATAATCACAAGAACGTGCAGTTCATGGAAACACATAAAAATTTATATGATAACCACCATCAAAATTGATGCATGTATCTACAACAATTCAACTTGAACATCAAGTACATGAATCGAAACACAAATTTCCTTGAAAACTACCTCAAATAACCTTTGGTTGTGTCAATATTGTTCTAAGATCTCATGGATGCAAGACCTCCAGGAGACCCCAATTGTGTGACATCAACCCTATATTCATTGTTACCTATTAGACACTAGGAATATGTAAACTGGTCTTGAAATTCAATCTCTAGGATGAAATTTTATGCCATCTAGGCCATCTTTGTGTCCCTCCAAGAAAGCATGAGAAGTTTATTTAGAAGGCACATTGTATTTTTTTGGCATGGTACTTTATCATGGAAAATATAATGGAATTAATGTAAAAGTACTTCCACTTGCCAAAGCTTAGACAAGATGTCAACAAGTAGATCAGATCATGCACTACATGTGTATTTTCCAAACCTTCCATCAGAACAATAGGTTGCACACACATTTTGATACTCCATATGAACCCTAGGAGTTTGAATCCATGGATTTCATGTCCAACATACCTTCAACCAAATTTGGAAATGACTATGTATTTGTGATTGTTGATTGGTTCTTTAGGATGATCATTTTGACACCCTATAAGAAGAGTATCTCAACATATGCAATTGCTAATATGTTATTTGAGTGTGTTTTGGTTCATTCTAACATTAAACTAAGCATTATTTTAGATAGGGATAGTAGAATCCTAAGTATTTTCGATTCTATCCTATGGTTAATGATGGACACCAAGATGACCCAATCAATTGCCTTCTGCCCCAAAACCAATGGATAGAATGAGGTGATTAAATGGGATGATTTTTATATATTGAGAATGTACACCTATAGAAATCCATGACCATGGGATGAGAGCCTTCCTTATGTTCAACATAGCCACAATGTAGCCCTTCATAACTCTATTGGCTATATCCCTTTTAATACATGATGAGGATTCTAGCCATTGATACTAATTGATGTAGTTCTACCCATTTCTTCTACAAATTAATAATCCTCTTGTTCTTTGACCGAGTCTAATAAAGTAGCTAAATTTTTTGAATAGATATAGCACATTGAGCAAGAAGTTCATGATTTTTTGCAAAAAAACAATGCTAAGTACAAGTTTTTCCATGATCACCATAAGGTTCCACACAAGTGTTAGGTGAGGGATAAGGTATGGTTGCATTTGTAGAAATATAAACTCACAAGGCCCCATTAGAAGCTTCACCCACTATAATATGGGCCTTGCACCATCACCAAGGTTATGGGTGAGTATGTTTTTGAATTAAATAATACCCCTTTCATTGGCTTGCACCTTGTATTTGATGTGGAGTTTACTCCTCCTTCTTGTTTCGTATGCAACTGGAATCCTGTAAAAGAGAAATACAAATCTTATTCGAACTGTGTCGAAAGTTTATGAACGAAAAAACAGAAAATTAAAAAGCAATGTTTAAATGAAAATGTGTATATGCCCACAAAAAATTATTTTATATCTACATATTTATTTATTTAATTAATTTAATTTAATTTTTAATTTTTATTTATTTTTTTAAATATGGAAACTGTTACGTCATGTAATGCTTTAGATACCACCCGTTGACAGGGGCACTGAGGACTTCTCCGTCTATATTTTCCAGTGGGAAAGAATTTTTTCCTTCTGGAGCCGAGACCCTAAATGGTCCATACCAGAGGTGGTCAAATTTACTATGCTTCATGGATTCTTCCTTTCTGGCATCCCATCTTAGCACTAAATCGCCTGGGTGGAATTCCCTGTCCTTTTCCTTGCAGTCGAACAATGCTTTCATATCATCTTGGTACTTTTGCATCTTTTCATCAACCTCAACTCTATGCTGTTGAATCTCAATCAGCTGATTAATTCTCCTGGTCACATGATTGTGTTCTTCATTTTGATCCTGCCATAGCTTCATCACAAGTAGCGCTAGGTTTATAGGTAGAACAACATCTGTCCCATAGACCATTTCAAAAGGCAAGACACCGATAGACCTTTTATTGCTTATGTGGTTTGCCCACAATGCGTATTTCAAGTGTACATGCCAAGACCTCTTATTTTCATCCAATAACTTCTTGATTATATTTACTAGGCTCTTGTCAGATGACTCGGCCAATCCGTTCCCCTGAGGGTAATATGTAGTGGAATGGATGAGAACGATGTTATACCTCTAACAAAAACTAATCATATCCATATATTTAAAGGCCTGGGCATTGTCAGTAACTATATTTCGGGGACAACCGAATATTGACAAAATATTGTCTTCCAAGAAATCGATTACCACCGAGTCTGTTGCCCTTTTCATTGGAAATCGATTACCACCGACTCTGTTGCCCTTTTGGTTGGTATGGCTTCCACCCACTTAGTAAAATAATCTGTGGATGTTAAGATTCACTTATGTTGAGCACTGGAATGGGGATTAATCTCGCCTATGAAGTCCAGAACCCATTGCTGAAATGGGGCTTCAGCTTTAACTAGAACTAGAGGTAGTGCAGGGAACTTCTATTTACCTGCGAATAGTTGACAAGGGATGGAGGCACGTACTTTGGCATTGACGTCCGAAAAGAGTTTCAGCCAGTAGTAACCAGCCCTCAATATCTTATAAGTTGTAGATCTCCATGCGTGATGCCCCCCACGGACCCCCTCATGAAATTCATCTATGACCCGCTGGGTTTTTGATTCGACTAAACAGACTAATAGGAAGCCGAGTGGATCCTTCCAATATAACTGATTTTCATCAATACAATATTTAATTGCATGGAGTTTTAAAGTTCGGCATTTAGATGGTGATAGTTCATTTGGGCATTTCAGGCTCAGCAAGTAAGACACTATGTCTCTATACCAGCCTGACGATACGAACTTCTCTTCGATATTGTTTGGACTTGTTTCTTCATTCAACTCGTTTAGTTCTGTGTCTTCATCGCTTTCCTGCAGGCAATTGAAATCAAGGGCTCTAAAATTTGACTCTGCTAAGAGTCTGGCCAGGCCTTGTCCTTTTATCAATTTGGTCGGTTTAACCTCCAAATCAAATTCTTGGATTTTAGTGAGCCATCGCCCTCTTTTTCCGTCATTGTCTGGCTGTACCAATATATCTTTCACAGAACTGGTAGGCACGTACGCGATAATATTTGAATGTAGTACATCAGTTCTGAATGCCTTTAGCGCTTTTACCATTGTGTACATCTGTTTCTCTATTATGTCATACTTCAGTTCTGCGTCTCTAAGGCTCTTGCTGAAAAATGCAATTGGCTATTCGAATCCTTCTTTATCCTTTTTTAGGAGCACCGTTGCGATAGTATGTTCAGAGGCAAACGAAAAGATAAGAAAATCTTTCAGATAGTCTGGACTTGCTAAAATAGGTGCCTCACTTATGACTTTTTTAATATGTGCAAATAATGCTCTGGCCTCGGTTGTCCAATTTACTCTGCTGTCCTTCTTCAACATCCCTGTGATCAATTTAATAATCTCAGTGAAATTTGGGATAAACCTTCGTAAAAAATTTATTGTTCCTAAGAAAGATTGAATCTCTTTAACATTTCTGGGAATTTTTATAGTATCTATTGCTTCAATACTCTTAGGATCAATCCTGATTCCATCCCTAGATACGATATTGCCCAAAAGCTTACCTTCTCGCATAGAAAAATGTGATTTCTTTGGGTTCAAAGATAGACCAAATCTGTGACACTTTTCGAAGTTCTGTTTGAGATGCATCAAGTGTTCTTCATCAGTTTTAGAGAAAAATGTCAAATCATCGAGGTAAATGACTACGAACTTGTCCCTTTCTCCCATGAAAGCGATGTCCATATCTCTCTGGAAAGTGGCCCCTGCACTCATCAAACCAAAAGGCATTTTGTCATACATGAATGTACCCCATGGTGTGGTGAAAGAAGTTTTTTCCCTGTCTTGTTCATTCATAGCGATTTGATTATAACTAGAGAACCCATCTATCATAGACATACGGTTAGATCCAACAAATTTTTCTAACACATGGTCCATTTTGGGCAACGAATAATTGTCCTTGAGAGATGACTTATTTAAGTTTCGAAAATCCACACACAGCCTGATTTCCCCACTCTTTTTCCTGACTGGGACTAGGTTTTCTACCCAGTTCGAGTATCTCAGAGGTACGATTATTTTCGCGTCTAAATGTTTTTTAACTTCTTTTTCGATCATAGGTAACAAAATGGGGTTAATTTGCCTAAGCTTTTGCCTAAACAGTTTGAACCCAAGCTTCAAAGGTATCTTATGATCAATTATGGAAGTATCATATGTTCTCAACTCATCATAGGACCAAGCGAAAACATCCTTATATTGTTTGAGTAGGTTTTTATATTTATCTTTCACTTCGGGAGGGAGGAACTTGGATATTTTTACCACCCTGGGTTCTTTTTCAGTTCATATATCATAGTCCTCTACTTCTTCTGGTTGGGGCTACAAAGTGGATTTTACAGGTACATCGTTATGATCAAAAAGTCTTTCCAAAGGGATCAATCCTTTCAGAATCTGATTGTTTTTAAGGACCAGCATACGATGATCCGCAATTTTTTCTTGGAATGTTTCAGGGTCTTCCGCTTCTTGTATGATCCACATCGAGTCATTTTGATTTTCTTGGTCAGCATGAGTTTCAGAGAATTCACCCATTGCTATAAGGAACTTCTTAATTTGTTCATCTTCTTCAAAGACCTTCCAGTGTCGGATATTGTCTGGTATAGAGGGTTTGTATCTTATTTCAATGTGATACTTCAGTTTGACAGTCGTGGGAGGAGAGAAGGTTGAAGTTGGCTTTGCCAATGCATCAACATGTATATTCTCTGTGCAAGGGATAAAATGGACCTTTACGGATGAGAAAAAGTTTTCCATGAGATCCCAAGCACAATTTTTGTATGTTCTTAGTCTAGGATGCTTGGCTAGGTACTGTCGGTTTATTTGTTTGACTATTAACTCTGCATCACCATATGCCTCCAAGTTACTTATATTTAGTTTTTTGGTAGCTTCTAATCTTAAGATCAATGCTTCATATTCGCATATGTTGTTAGTGTAATCTATGTCCCACTATAGTCGATAGGAAAAGGGAACAACGAACTTACCTCCGGGAGCCACTAAAAGCACTCCTGTGCCCGCCCCCTCAGAAGATGAAGCACCGTCAAAATACATTTTCCAGACACCAGTGTTACACAGATCTGTTGTCATGTAATCTGATTCTTCTCGCTCTATATTGTTTTCTTCCAGACAACCATCTAAACCATCATCAAAATACAAGATACAATTTCCCAGATCTTGGTCCGCAATGTAAATAGGGAAGTTGTTTGGGTTTTGAGGGTCACTGACTGTATATGCTAATATTTTTTCTCTGTACAACCGAGTGAGATGACCATCGAACACAGGTATTGTGGCGTATGTCATGTCCAACTGAAGAGAACCCCCCAACTTGGCTCCCCATGACCTAGATAACAGCATGCCATACTTATGGGGAATATTTGCGATAACCACATCCATCAGGATACTCTTAACCAGGACCTGGGCCAGGGTAACTACCAGATCTTTTATCATCCCCAAACACTTAACCCTTCTTGAGTCAAAAGAGTATAGATCTCCATAAGGTCTAGTGATCTGGAGGCTCATCTTGTCCATTATAATCTTAAGCATAATGTTATGGGAGGCTCCAGAGTCTAACATGCAATTATGTAGAAACTGATCATACACATTCAGAGTGATATAAAAGGGAGCAATGGTTTCTTTGGCCCCTTCAAAATGGGGACCAAAAGTGATGTTAGGTTTGTCATCTTCTAAATTTAAAATATTAGACTGACTTTCTAGCTCAGAGACACCCATCGCTCTGGTAATTTGCTTGCGATAAACAGGGTTTTTCACTAATTCTACCAAAGGGATTGGTATCTTAATTTTATTTATTTCATTTTAGAAATTGAAAGCTCTGCTCACCCTATGTGTTTCTTTGGTTGAGACTTTTGATTCCTTCCTTTCTGACTTCTTTGTCTGGAAAACTTTATCACTCATGGTCCTGGTTGAAGACATAACTTTATTTACTGGTTCGGATCCTTGTGCTGGAGTTTCAACCTTTTTCACTTCGAACTCTTGTGCGCTTACCATTTTCGTTTTGTTGTTGGGAAATGAGGTCTCTTCTGAAGGAGGCTCATAAGTTTGACCTCTTTGAAGGATTTTCTTGGGTTGGGCAGTTGAGGTGGGCTTACTCTTAGACCTTAGGTTGTACTTTGGTTGAAACTCAACCATTATCATTTCAGTTTCTGGTTGAGATTCACAGAGATTAGTGTGATCACGTTCCTCACCCTCTTTCGACAGTTGTCGCGTGTTTAGAGATTTTTCATAGTCTTCTTGGGTCAGATATGGCTGAGTGCAGTCATCACCAAAATTCACAACATCATTGTCCGAATCTCCGAAGTCTTGAAAATCGTTCACTCCTATAAAATTTTCATTCTTTAAGGGAGCTTGTATTTTTTCATCCTCATTTTTTATTTGTCTTTGTTCGTTCGGGGGGTTTGGGTTCCTCTTGAAATCCTTTTTCAGGAAAGAGTCAGCTTTAGCCTGTTCAAGTTCCATTCTGGATATTTTATTTTCCAATTCTTTAATCACCCTGGCCATATTGTCCACCCTATCATATGCGGATCTATTTGACCCTGAAGAACCTCCTTGCTCTCTAAAGCATTTGGCCTCCCCGTTTCCAGTTTCTAATTTAGCTTTAAGCTTACCCGAGGCCATCATATTAGATTCTATCTCCACCGCATCGTCCTGCATTCAGTTTAAGGTCGCTCCCCTTCTTTCTCGCAAAAGGAGTGTGAAATCCTTATCAAAAGCTCTGGCGAAAGTTACTTTGGCCATAGGTTAGGACTGTTTAACCTCGGCTGGGATTTTATTGTATAGTTTGTTGAATCTTTGAATAAATTCCATGACTGTTTCTGATTTCTTTTTCTTTAAAGACACAAATTCAGTTAAATAATACATATGGTATTTTCTCTCACCCCATTGTCTGAGGAAAGAATCTTCCAAAGCGTCATACGACAAGATAGAAGATGTGGGTAGGTTCCAAAACCAAGTTTTGACCTGACCTTTGAAGGTTTGGACAAGGAGTCTCAAATATACATCCTCATGCTCAATACCTAGAATGTCAGCGAATTGATCGAAGAAATTAATATGTTCTGTCGCGGTTAGATCCCCTTCCCCGGTGAATTTTGGTAGATATTTTATGTAATTTTCAGGAAGGTCATGTAGAGGGACGAGAAATACTAGGGGAGCATATCTGGCTGCAACTTTCGCAAAAAAACTAGGAGGGGGGGAAGGCCCTTGGCCTCCATCTCCTCCTAGAGGGGTTCCTCCCCCTCCTCCTCTGATAAACCCTCCACCTCCTCCTACAAACCCTCCACCTCCTCTTCTGGCAGTTGCCATTTTTATTTGTGGAAAGTTATAAAAGGGGTTCTGGAAAATTAAAAGTGACTCTTTGTTTTCTTCGGGAAGAGGGAAATCCGACGAGGAAAGATAAGGAACGCAAGGACTCAGTTCTTTGGATTTGCAAGAGATGAAATCGGGAGAACCGACATGTGTAGAAATCGAGTGTGTAACACACTCTTCAGAATTTGGCAAAGTCGGGAAATTCAACTGAAGAAAAGATGGTACGTCAAAAGACGACGAACTTTCAATAAGGTCCTTTCCTTTGTGTACTAAAGGGACTGTCGGATGGATATCACTCCTAATTTCGGAGCAATTTGGCATTGGGAATTTAGTGTCAAAGAGAGGATTGAGTGAAGTTGAGGGTTTGGAAGAACTTCTAGTCTTCAATGGTGGGGTTTTAAGCCTTTAAACTGTAGCGGTTGGCTTGAGAGAGCCTCTCTCTTTTAAAATCTTTTCGGGATCGGTAATAGATGTAATCTGCTTACCATCCGGGTTTTGTCTGGTATTCCTTCTACCAAATGCCGGTTTATTATTTGTGGAGTCGCCAAGTGAAATATTTAGAAAGCCTTAAAAGGTGTGTACTCTTTGTTCACTATCAAAGGGTAACACTTTCAACGAAAAACAATTGTCGTTTTTCCAGGTAAAAAGAATTCGTAACCTCGGTCCCCGGTAGCAGCACCAGAAAGATGTTGTTCTTGAGTTTGTACTTAAGGCTTAGAAGTACAGTTTCAAGGCATCTGAAAGTGGGTAAAAAATGGATAAAGGAGAAACATCAACCTTCGGCAAAGGAAACTAAGGAATATTTCTTCGTTGGCGTTGTCTGGCTTCCAATTGTTCCTGAATAGTTATGTCTTGTTCAATGGATGCCCATGATTGTTCAAGTTCAGACTGGTTAGTTGTCGTCTTAAGAATTGTGTCAAAGAGGTTTAAGGCAATATGTGTTTGGTTCGATAGTCTGGGTTCGACGTTAGGCTGTGTTGGTACAAGGACTATCATGGAGGAACAGAAAAAGTGGAAAAACTTCCGAGGGAGAATAAGTGTTGTCTCAATTTGGTCGTATAAAAGAGAATTTACGGTTTTAGAAATAAAATATGGATACAAATCAAAGGTTCCTTCCCGTAATTGTATTATATTTTAATAAAAGTGTGATATGGGAGAAAAAGACACTAGACTATGTATGGTGTAAGGCTCCTATCAAGGGAGAGTATCACACATAAACAAGGGAGAAAAAATGTAAGGAATTAGCCGATGTAGTAGAGAATATGTGTAGAATTCTGAAAATGCAGACTGGTCTTACACCCGCTGATAGTTGGTACAGAGGAAAAACAGTAAACAATTGCAGAAAACCAAAATTCATTCGCTATAGTAGTGGTCGTACTAAATTATAATGAAGCACATCAATTAAGAATATGAAATAAAATGAAATGAAATACGAGATACAAGGAAGCAAGCTTGTAACACAGTAGTGACGGAATTGAGAATCTTCATATCTACTTGTATCTACTTGTATTAGCCTTTTGTATTTCTTTCTGTGATATATTTATACAATTTTACAAATACGGTAGAAACTCAATAGTCACAAAATTTCGGTTACAATAGGAAGGAGTGCAATCGCTCTATTTCTCCTACTCTGTCCTCACTTGGTGCCATTTGTTTGTCATTGCGCAAGCTCAGTACAAGCAATACATCTTTCCACTAACTGAGATATTAGCCACGATGGTTCTTCTTGACAACTGGCCTCGAAGAAGTAACATTCTCGGGATAACTGCTGTAGCCTGTCCTCCATCTATCCGTTGATGATGTCGACGACGCATAATTGCACGTTGGGTTTGATCATGCATTTATCCACTTGGACCATGTCGATCGCAGTCATTTGAGAGATATCAGCTAAATCTCTTTCTTCCTTATCCTTCAAATCAAGTGAGATCTGTTCCACATTCATTTGCATTAGCGTCTTGGAATTGCACCCATTTTCAATGACCAACAGTTCGTCGTCTATACAGTTAAAGGCTTCCTCCAAGGAGTTGGTTATCTTTTGGGCTTGTTGTTTGCCTTTGGCGATGTTATGCTCCCATTCCTTTAACATAATATTTCCTCTAGTTTGTTCTGGAATGGTGAGCCTGGGAGTACCTGTTGAAACCCTATTGTTCATAGCTATCACCGCCTCTTGGAAGGCGACCCGAGCCGCTCCGACATCCCTCTCTCTGGCCGATAAGTTCTTGGAAACCTGATTTACCAATAAACAATTTTCACGGATCGCTTCCACCTTGGAGAGAAAATTTTGCTGCGCCGCAGAGACTCTGCTCCGAATCTAGATTGCCTGGGATTCAAACATCCCGATGTTTATCATTCTACTCTCGGCGGTCTCTACCTGAGCTTGCATCTTTTCAATCAAATTTCTCTGTTGGATCACCTACATCGGACCATCCCGGACCACCAGCTGTGCTTTCTCAAGATTAGTTTTGAGCAATTCTATTTCATTTTTATCGGCCAATCTGGCCTGCTCTATTTCCACGCTCGCCTGACCTTTAGCATTCTCCGTGGCTGTGGCCAATCTGGCTTCAAGAGTCCTGATTAGGAGATTTTTTCTTTTAAGTTGGTTCTTTAAAAGTCTGACTGATAATTGATTCGCTGAGGCATACACTCCTAGCGTCCCTGCGATTTCAGTGGCAAATTTCTCATTCTTTTTATCTTTTCCATCGGTCATAACTTTACACTTTTTGGCAGTCGACTCTCCTTCCTGGTAGAATTCCCTTTTTACTACTTCTTTTCTCTTTTTATCAAAGAAAAACTCATTTGGAGGGATTTCTTCTACTCTTATGGGCCTCAGCTCCTCATTGAATATCCATCCTTCTTCGATATTTCCCTGCGTCGACTGCAAGGGGGTGATAGTTGTGATGGGTTCTCCAATCTGTTTCACTGATTTTCCTGGGGTATTGACTAGGTTCTGCTTCTTTGGCAGTTCTGGGGTCTTTATCTCTGTCTTTGGATTCTGTTTCTTTGGTGGGTTCGGAGTCTTTTCCTCTGCTTCTGGATTCTTTGTTTGTTCCTCCTCATCCTGGTATTTTCCTTGGTCGAGAGTTGCATCTTTAGAACCTTCAGCATTCTTCTGTTTCATCTCCGAAATACCTAGACCCTCACCTCGCAATACAGCGGGGAGACAGCTACGTCGGTGTTCTTGGAATTTCAATACCTCGGCTCTATCCTCGGGTGCCAAGGATTGAATTCAGGCTATAATTTCTTTATAGGACCTCACTCCTCAGAAAATGTCATCCGAGGGTGAATTCTCATGCTCAAATCTTTTGAGCCCGCAATTAGCCAAATGATTGCTCACGACCCTCTACAGATTGTGCTTCTTGTATTCGATGGAGACCAAATTTAGGTCTTCCAGGGCCGCCACCTCAACTTTGGCATGCCCAAAATCTAATAAAGAATAATAATTCAAATGAATAGGAAAAGATGGCAATACCTTCTTTGAATACCCTTTAAGCTCTTTACTTACACTGCCAATTACCGTTTGCCGGGAAACCTCGCGACAAGCCAGCTTGTCGGGAATGAACAATGACAACGCATGTGGGGGAACAGAAGCCCTGAAGACTCTGAAGTATAAAAATTCAGCTTCTACATACTAGTCCGCGATGCTGCTTAGATTTGTTGCTATACTATCCATGATCCGAGGTGGCTGGTGACCAAAACTGGTGACGTGCAGGAGCACCATCACCCAGTTAAAAATTTCATATGCAAAATTTTCTTCTTTGTTTTCCCATAATTTTGCGTGATATATATGTATGGGTTCATCTTCGGCTGGAGTCCAAGTCTAGTTCATCAATGGAAATGGTGTCATAGAACAAATTGCATCCATAATGTACACGGACATGAAAAATGACGATGCCTTCCCATTTTCCTTCTGCTCCTGATACTCTGTGACCCGATTGGACAAGCTATCTAAAATCATCTTTGCCCAGTTAAAAGAACAACCCTCGGCGACCCGAAAAATTAGAGGCACCCACGGAAGGAAAAAATGCAATGTGTCCTCCTTCCCATATAACCGGCATGTCATCATGGAGACATATCTGTACTGTGGTTCTAACGAAGCAATTGAATACACGCCATGGGTATCGGCTCTGAACTTCGCGGTGTTGGAAACCCAATCCTTGATCAAACTGGACATGGTTTTATCATACTGTTCACATTCCTTCTCCTTGAATTCTTCCAAGAACTCGGTGCCATATGTGTGGTCGGATGTAGCGGGCAGCTTGTACATGGTTTGCAGATGCTCCGGCTTGAAGGTCCCGATGGTGACTCTTTGCTCGTTCATGATAGTCCTGGTCAGTATGTCCACATGGTCTAATGCCCATCGGACCATATCGTAATATGGAAGCAACCGCGGTCTGGCTACTACTCTGTGCATTCCAGATTGGACAACTATTTTGTACTTGGTGGTTACATCATCTCTTTCGTTGTCGTCGGAGTCGTTGGAATAGTCCACCAATTCTACTTGCAGAATATCTGAAACATATGACCAATTCGGGACCGAGTTGATACTTCAGGGCGAAGTATCAGAGACATTGTCTGAGCCTTGTCCTACAACCTCCACATTCACCTTTGCTTCTTTTCGTGTAGCCATGGCTGAAGCTTGCGTTTTATCTCTTCTACGATAGAACTGCGTATACATACAGAAGTCAGTTTACTCAGAGGTGGTGAGCTCTGCGTACTATGAAAATGAATTTGTTATAATGAAATACAACTCTGATATATACTCAAAAGACTCGGTACCTTTCAGAACAAGTTTGTCAAATCACATTTGGAAATAAATTATGTCATAAAAATCCGATCTTATATGTCAATTTACCCTATTTCCTCATCAATGTCATAAATTTTGGCAGTTTTAAACTCTCATTTGGAGCATGGAGGAAAATTCTACCTCATAAATCGTGCAGACATCAAAGCAAAGGATATTCATTCATTTAATTAATTCAGTTTTACCGTTGTTAACAGTGTTTTGGTACTCGCTATATCGAGGATTTTCCTTTAATATTTTGAGTCTCTAACTCCCGAGACTGCGAAGATCGATTTTGGTTTAATTAAAGGTAATCGTGATTTGTGGCTTGATTAATTTTATAATTATTATACTCGCGATATCGCAACTCAGAGCTTCGAAGATAAATTTATGGGAGATTTACATGCCAAGCTGTGAAACCGCGAGATCGCGATAACATGGCTTAATTAAAAGGAGAGATAATCTTGGATTAAGTAATTAATTAATCACGTTATAACTGCATCATGACTTCACGAGTCAGGGTTTAGATGATCAAACTTTGAAAAAGGACAACGCCGAGTGGCGAAATGCCGAGAAAATCTTTTACCATGGTTAAGCTTTTACCCTCAACGTTGACATGAGTTACTCGAATAAGGAACTCGTGTTCTCAGCTATCAGGGTTATGAAAATAAATTTTTGGGTTCGGCGATCGTTGAGGTGTGAAACCCCGACGACGCTTAATCATGAGTTGGGGAAAACTTTACCCTCGTTAGTGTTTTGAGTGAAGACCAAAAATGACTTCGATGTTTCGTGGCTCGGGACATGTGAACTACATGAGTTATAGTATCTGATCTACGAGATCCCGAAGTAGAACGAGAAAGGAAACATTTTACGACAGGTAGGACTTGTTTTGAGAGTGAAAAAATCATCGCTGCTCACATGATGAAGCTTTAGAGATCGTCGATATCTCAGAGGGAAAAATGAAAACCACTTTTAGATTTCAAGCATTTAGAATGAAACTTGTGAAGGGTTAAGAAAAAACAGTTCCAGATCCAACTAGGGATCCCGCCTTCCTGCAAGGCGGGAAGAACAGTAGACCACGTGCCAATATTGGGTAAATGGAGTCAAAAGCTCAATCAAGAGATAAAGTTCCCAAGGAGAGGGTAAGAGAAGGGAAAAATACTTCGTTCTTTACCTCGAAAAGATTTTACAAAATCAGATATTCTTTTTAAACATAGTTGTAGTCCCTTTCACAATTTTCCCTTTCCCGCTACTAAATTCAGGTGTGTTTTAAGACAATCGAAACAGTCCTAGGAGACCCAACAGTTCTTGTGGTTATCAGCTTGCACTAAAATAATAATATTATATGTTTTTAATAGGAGAGTCCCATTTGAATTTGGGATGTTGATCAGGTTTTAAAAAGTATTGGTTACCAGAGTAGAGTGATATTCATGTATAACAACCTTACAGATATCTCAGACATTGCTTCACTGCCAGCAATCTTGTTCAGTACCCCGGTGAAGTTATCTGGCCCCTTTTTACTGAATTTCCTTTCACCACTTCAGAATATGTTTATGAATTTAAATGATGAGACGAGAGAAATCATTTCTGAATTTCCTTTCATCGTCCCTTAGACTAGGTGGGGACAATCATTTATGAATTTCCTTTCACCACCTATCTTATAACTTACATTTTAGAGCGCGAAGATGGGGGCAATCAGTTTGTATTAGGGATGATATCTGTGTAATATTTTGCATTATAGGTCTGCCAACTTACTTTGATTACTCGGTACCAACCTTCCCTTGACCTTCACAACATCTTCGTTCTTGGGGAGAAAAAGGAAAATAACTTTTTAAGGGCATTCCATTTGAGCAAGCTTCAATCCTTCGATGCCATTGAAAAACCTAGGAAAGTTAGGATCGCTCTAAACGTTCCTTTGCTTAGCAGGGGATCGAGTAGTCGTGAAGACCCGCTTTCTTTCCACAATCTATTTTGAAACTTACGAGGTTGAAACGAAAAAACTTTTATCCCTTCGTATATGAAAAGGAAAGATGGTGACTTGTTAAAAGTCAAAAGTTAAACCCGAAGACAGAAAGGATGTCAAGTAGCTATTTACTGACTGAAGATATAGAGGTCAAAACAATTCAAGACTGACTCTTGTAGGTATTTTTGAGGATAATTTACTTTGACTGACTACTTTTAGATTGGGAGAATCTTAAACTGTCTTAATTTTTCAGAGATTATCACACCAAGAAACAACCCTGTTATCTATCAGTTCAGTTGTTATTGCAATTTGAATGGTGTTACCTCGGTTTTCTTTCGAAAAGTCCTTTATAACATGTCCTTTGAGAAATCTCATCTTTACCTTTTCATTTTACTTTCTTTGCGCAATATGAAATTACTTTAGGTATCACCTGTTTATGCTGATTTATTTCCGACACTGAATTTCAGTTTACTCCTCCTGCTTGTTTTCTATGCAACTGGAATCATGTAAAAGAGAAATAAAAATCTTATCCGAACTGTGTCAAAAGTTTATGAATGAAAAAACAGAAAATCAAAAAGCAATGTTTAAATGAAAATGCGTATATGCACACAAAAATTTATTTTATATCTACATATTTATTTTTTTATTTTATTTTATTTATTTTTATTTTATTTTTATTTTTTTAAATCTGGCGACTGTCACGTCATGTAATGCTTTAGATACCGCCCATTGATAGGGGCGCCGAGGACTTCTCCGTCTATACTTTCCAGTAGGAAAGAATTTTTTCCTTCTGGAGTCAAGACCTTGAATG
Organism: Picea glauca; assembly: GCA_000966675.3. Taxonomy (NCBI): domain Eukaryota; kingdom Viridiplantae; phylum Streptophyta; class Pinopsida; order Pinales; family Pinaceae; genus Picea; species Picea glauca. The sequence goes on from JZKD02S0268860.1 coordinate 53,711, forward strand.
GTCCATACCAGAGGTGGTCAAATTTACTATGCTTCGCGGCTTCTTCCTTTCTGGCATCCCATCTTAGCACTAAATCACCTGGGAGGAATTCCCTGTCCTTTGCCTTGCGGTCAAACAATGCTTTCATATCATCTTGGTACTTCTGCATCTTTTCATCAACCTCAACTCTATGTTGTTGAATCTCAATTAGCTGATTAATTCTCCTGGTCACATGATTGGGTTATTCATTTTGATCCTACCATAGCTTCACCACAGGTAGTGCTAGGTTTATAGGTAGAACAACATCTATCCCATAGACCATTTGAAAAGTCGAGTCACCGATAGACCTTTTAGTGCTTATGTGGTTTGCCCACAATGCGTATTTCAAGTGTACATGCCAAGACCTCTTATTTTCATCCAATACCTTCTTGATTATATTTACCAGGCTCTTGTTAGATGACTCGGCCAATCCATTCCCCTGAGGGTAATATGTATTGGAATGGCCAAGAACGATGTTATACCTCTGACAAAAACTGATCATATCCATATATTTAAATCCCTGGTCATTGTCGGTAACTATCTTTCGGGGACAACCGAATCTTGACAAAATATTGTCTTCCAAGAAATTGATTACCACCGAGTCTGTTTCCCTTTTGGTTGGAATGGATTCCACCCACTTAGTAAAATAATCTGTGGCTGTTAAGATCCACTTATGTTGATCACTGGAATGGGGATTAATATCGCCTATGAAGTCTAGACCCCATTGCTGAAATGGGGCTTCAACTTTAACTGGAACTAGAGGCAGTGAAGGGAGCTTCTGTTTACCTGCGAACATTTGACAAGGGTTGCAGGTGTGCACTTTGGCATTGACGTCCGAAAATAGTTTTGGCCAGTAGTACCCAGACCTCAAGATATTGTAAGTTGTAGCTCTCCATGCGTGATGCCTCCCATAGACCCCCTCATTAAATTCATCTATGACCCGCTGGGTTTCTAATTTGACGAAACAGACTAACAAGAAGCTGAGTGGATCCTTCCAATATAACTGATTTTCAGTGATACAATATTTAACTGCATGGAGTTTTAAAGTTCGGCATTTAGATGGTGATAGTTCATTTGGGCATTTCAGGCTCATCAAGTAAGACACTATGTCTCTATACCATCCTGACGATATGAACTTCTCTTCGATCTTGTTTGGACTTGTTTCTTCATTCAGATCGTTTAGGTCTGTGTCTTCATCGCTTTTTTGCAAGCAATTGATATCAAGGTCTCTGAAATTTGACTCCGCTAAGAGTTTTGCCAGGCCTTGTCCTTTTATCAATTTGGTCGGTTTATCCTCCAAATCAAATTCTTGGATTTTAGCGAGCCATCGCCCTCTTTTTCCATCACTGTCTGGATGTACCAATATATCTTTCACAGAACTGGTAGGCACGTACGCGATAATCTTTGAATGCAGTACATAAGTTCTGAATGCCTTTAGCGCTTTTACCATTGTGTACGCCTATTTCTCTATTATGTCATACTTCAGTTCTGTGTCTCTAAGGCTCTTACTTAAAAACGTGATTGGTTGTTTGAATCCTTCTTTATCCTTTTGTAGGAGCATCACAGTGATAGTATATTCAGAGGCAAACGAAAAGATAAGAAAATATTTCAGATAGTCTGGACTTGCTAACACAGGTGCCTCGCTTATGACTTTTTTAATATGCACGAACGATGCTCTGGCCTAGGTTGTCCAATTTACTCCACTGTCCTTCTTCAACATCCCTGTGATCAATTTAACAATATCAGCGAAATTTGGGATAAACCTTCGTAAAATATTTATTGTTCCTAAGAAAGATTGAATATCTTTAACATTTATGGGAATTTTTATAGTATCTATTGCTTCAATCCTCTTAGGATAAATCCTGATTCCATCCCTAGATACGATATGGCCCAAAAGCTTACCTTCTCGCATAGCGAAATGTGATTTCTTTGGGTTCAAAGATAGACCAAACCTGCAGCACTTTTCAAAGGTCTGTTTGAGATGCATCAAGTGTTCTTCATCAGTTTTAGAGAAAACTGTCAAATCATCGAGGTAATTGACTACGAACTTGTCCCTTTCTCCAACGAAAGCGATTTCCATAGCTCTCTGGAAAGTGGCCCCTGCATTCATCAAACCAAAAGGAATTTTGTCATACATGAATGTACCCCATGGTGTGGTGAAAGAAGTTTTTTCCCTGTCTTGTTCATTAATAACGATTTGATTATAACCAAAGAAGCCATCTATCATAAACATTCGGTCAGCTCCAACAAATTTTTCTAACACATGGTCCATTTTGGGCAGCGGATAATTGTCCTTGAGAGATGACTTATTTAAGCTTCGAAAATCCACACACAGCCTGATTTCCCCACTCTTTTTCCTGACCGGGACTAGGTTTGCTACCCAGTTCGAGTATCTCAGAGGTATGATTATTTTCGCATCTAAAAGTTTTTTAACTTCTTTTTTGATCATAGGTAACAAAATGGGGTTAATTTGCCTAAGATTTTTCCTAAACAGTTTGACCCCAGGCTTCAAAGGTATCTTATGATCGATTATGGAAGTATCATACGTTCTCAACTCATAATAGGACCAGGAGAAAACATCCTTATATTGTCTGAGTAGGTTTTTATATTTATCTTTCACTTCGGGAGGGAGGAACTTGGATATTTTTACCATCCCGGGTTCTTTTCCAGTTCCTATATCACAGTCCTCTACTTCTTCTGGTTGGGGCTGCAAAGTAGATTTTACAGGAATTCTGATCAAAAAGTCTCTCCAAAGGGATCAATCCTTTCAAAATCTAATTGTTTTTAAGGACTAGCATACGATGATCCGCAATTTTTTCTCGGAAGGTTTCAGGGTCTTCCCCTTCTTGCATGATCCACATCGAGTCATTTTGATTTTCTTGGTCAGCATGATTTTCAGAGAATTCACCCACTGCTGTAAGGAACTTCTTAATTTGTTCGTCATCTTCAAAGACCTTCCAGTGTCAGATATTGTCTGGTATAGAGGGTTTGTATCTGATTTCAATGTGATACTTAAGTTTGACAGTCGTGGGAGGAGAGAAGGTTGAAGCTAGCTTTTCCAATGCATCAGCATGTAGATTCTCTGCGCGAGGGATAAAATGGACCTTTACGGATGAGAAAAAAATTTCCATGAGACCTCAAGCACAATTTTTGTATGTTCTTAGTATAGGATGCTTGGCTAGGTACTGTCGGTTTATTTGTTTGACTATTAACTCTGCATCACCATATGCCTCCAAGTTACTTATATTTAGTTTTTTGGTAGCTTCTAATCTTAATATCAACGCTTCATATTCGCATACGTTGTTAGTTTAATCTATGTCCCACTGTAGTCGATAGGAAAAGGGAACAACGAACTTACCTCCGGGAGCCACTAAAAGAACTCTTGTGCCCGCCCCCTCAGAAGATGAAGCACCGTCAAAATACATTTTCAAGACACTAGTGTTACACAGATCTGTTGTCATGTAATCTGATTCTTCTCTCTCTATATTTTTTTCTTCCAGACAACCGTCTAAACCATCATCAAAAGACAAGATACAATTTCCTAGATCTTGGTCTGCAATGTAAATAGGGAAGTTGTTTGGGTTTTGAGGGTCACTGTCTGTATATGATAATCTTGTTTCTCTGTACAACCGAGTGAACTGACCACCAAACATAGGGATTGTGGCATACGTCATGTCCAACTGAAGAGAACCCCCCAACTTGGCTTCCCATGACCTAGATAACAGCATGCCATACTTAGGGGGAATATCTGTGATAACCACATCCATCAAGATACTCTTAACCAGTACCTGGGCCAGGGTAACTACCAGATCTTTTATCATCCCCAAACACTTAACCCTTCTTGAGTCAAAAGAGTACAGATCTCCATAAGGTCTGGTGATCTGGAGGCCCATCTTGTCCATTCTAATCTTAGGCATAACGTTATGGGAGGCTCGGGAGTCTAACATGCAATTATGTAGCAACTGATCATACACATTCAGAGTGATATAAAAGGGATCAATGGTTTCTTTGGCCCCTTCAAAATGGGGACCAAAAGTGATGCTAGGTTTGTCATCTTCTAAATTTAAAATATCAGACTGACTTTCTAGCTCAGAGACACCCATCGCTCTGGTAATTTTCTTGCAATAAATGGGGTTTTTCGCTAATTCTACCAAAGGGATTGGTATCTTAATTTTATTTATTTCATTTTTGAAATTGAAAGCTCCGCTCACCCTGTCTATTTCTTTGGTTGAGACTTATGATTCCTTCCATTCCGACTTCTTTTTCTGGATAAATTTATCACTCATGGTCCTGGTTGAGGACGTAACTTTATTTATTGGTTCAGATCCTTGTGCTAGACTTTCAACCTTTTTCAATTTGGACTCTTGTGCGCTTACCATTTTCATTTTGTTGTTGGCCAACGAGGTCTCTTCCAAAGGAGGCTCATAAGTTTGACGTCTTTGAAGGATTTTCTTGGGTTGGGCAGTTGAGGTGGGCTTACTCTTAGACCTTAGGTTGTACTTTGGTTGAAACTCAGCCATTATCATTTCAGTTTCTGGTTGATATTCATAGAGATCAATGTGATCACCTTCTTCACCCTCTTTCGACAGTTGTCACGTGTTTAGAGATTTTTTATAGTCTTCTCGGGTCAGATATGGCTGAGTGTAGTCATCACCGAAATTTTCAACATCATTGTCCGAATCTCCGAAGTCTTGAAAATCGTTCGCTCCTATAAAATTTTCATTCTTTAAGGGAGCTTGTATTTTTTGATCCTCATTTTTTATTTGTCTTTGTTGGTTTGGGGGGTTTGGGTTCCTCTTGAAATCCTTTTTCGGGAAAGAGTCAGGTTTAGCCTGTTCAAGTTCCATTCTGGATATTTTATTTGCCAATTCTTTAATCACCCTGGCCATATCGTCCACCCTATCATCTGCAGATCTATTTGAACCTGAAGGACCTTCTTTCTCTCTAAAGAGTTTGGCCTCCCAGTTTCTAGTTTCTAATTTATCTTTAAGCTTACCCGAGGCCATCATATTAGATTCTATCTCTACCGCATCATCCTGCATTTGGTTTAAGGTGGCTCCCCTTCTTTCTCGCAAAAGGAGTGCAAAATCCGAATCAAAAGGTCCGGCGAAAGTTACTTTGGTCTCAAGTTGGGACTTTTTAACCTCGGTTGGGATTTTATTGTACAGTTTGTTGAATATTTGAATAAATTCCATGACTGTTTCGGATTTATTTTTCTTTATAGACCCAAATTCGGTTAAATAATACAGATGGTATTTTCTCTCATCCCATTGTCTGAGGAAAGCATCTTCCAAAGCGTCATAAGACAGGATAGAAGTTGCGGGTAGGCTCCGAAACCAAGTTCTGACCTGACCTTCAAAGGTTTGGACAAGGAGTCTTGAATATACATCCTCATGCTCAATACCTAGAATGTCAGAGAATTGATCGAAGAAATTAATATGTTCTCTCGCGGTTAGATCCCCTTCCCTGGTGAATTTTGGTAGATTTTTAATGTAATTTTTGGGAAGGTCATGTAGAGGGACAGGAAATATTAAGGGAGAATATCTGGCTCCAACTTTAACAAAAAATCTGGGAGGGGGGGTAGGCCCTTGGCCTCCAACTCCTCCTAGAGGGGCTCCTCCCCCTCCTCCTCCGATAAACCCTCCACCTCCTCCTACAAACCCTCCACCTCCTCCTCCGACAGCTGCCATTTTTATTTGTGGAAAGTTATAAAGGGGGTTCTGGAAAATTAAAAGTGACACTTTGTTTTCTTCGTGAAGAGGGAAGATAAGGAACGCGAGGACTCAGTTCTTTGGATTTACATTAGATGAAATCGGGAGAACCGATGAGTGTGGAAATCGAGTGTGTAACACACTCTTCAAAATTTGGCAAAGTCGGGAAATTCAACTGAAGAAAATATGGTATGTCAAAAGCCGACGAACTTTCAATAGGGTCCTTTCCTTTGTGTACTAATGGGACTGTCGGATGGATATCACTCCTAATTTCGGAGCAATTTGGCATTGGGACTTTAATATCAAAGAGAGGATTGAGCGAAGTTTAGGGTTCGGAAGAACCTTTAGTCTTCAACGGTGGGGTTTTAAGCCTGTAAACTGCAGTGGTAGGCTTCAGAGAGCCTCTCACTTTTAAAATCTTTTTGGGATTGGTAACGGGCGTAATCTGCTTACCATCCAGGTTTTGTCTGGTATTCCTTCGACCGGATGCCAGTTTATTATTTGTGGATTTGCCAAGTGAAAGATTTAGAAAGCCTTAAAAGGTGTGTACGCTTTGTTCACTATCAAAGGGTAACACTTTCAATGAAAAAAAATTGTCGTTTTCCCAGGGAAAAAGAATTCCTAACTTCGGTCCCCGGCAGTGGCGCTAGAAAGATGTTGTTCCTGAGTCTGTACTTAAAGCTTAGAAGTACAGTGTCAAGGCATCCGAAAGTGGGTAAAAAATGGAGAAGGGAGAAACTTCAACCTTCGACAAAGGAAACTAAGGAAGATTTCTTCGTTGGCATTTTCTGGCTTCCAACTTTTCCTGGATAGTTATGTCTTGTTCAATGGCTGCCCATGATTGTTCAAGTTCGGACCGGTTAGTTGCCTTCTTAAGAATTGTGTCAAAGAGGTTTAAGGCAATATGTTTTTGGTTCGATAGTCCGGGTTCGACGTTAGGCTGTGTTGGTATAGGGACAGTCATGGAGGAAAAGAAAAAGTGGAAAAACTTCCGAGGGAGAATAAGTGTTGTCTCAATTTGGTCGTATAAAAGAGAATTTACGGTTTCAGAAATAAAATATGGATGCAAATCAAAGGCTCGTTCCCGTAACTGTATTATATTTTAATAAAAGTGTGATATGGGAGAAAAGACACTTGATTGTCTATGGTTTAAGGCTCCTATCAAGGGAGAGTATCACACATAAACATGGGAGGAAAAATGTAAGGAATTAACCGATGTAGTAGAGAATATGTGTAGAATTCTAAAAATGCAGACTGGTCTTACACCCACTGGTAGCTGGTACAGAGGAAAAATAGTAAACAATTACATAAAACCAAAATTCATTCGCTATAGTAGTGGTCGTACTAAATTATAACGAAGCACATCAATTAAGAATATGAAATAAAATGAAATGAAATACGAGATACAAGGAAGCAAACTTGTAACACAGTAGTGACGGAATTGAGAATCTTCAGATCTGCTTGTATTACTCTCAAATGTAAACAACTCCGTTACAAACGACAAAAAAAGGTCCATCCTTTTGTATTTCTTTCTATGATATATTTATACAATTTTACAAATACGGTAGAAACTCAATAGTCATAAAATTTTGGTTACAACAGGAAGGAGTGTAATCGCTCCATTTCTCCTACTCTGTCCTCACTTGGTGCCAGATTTTTGTCGTTGTGCAAGCTCGGTACAAGCGATACATCCTTCCACCAACTGAGATATTAGCCACGATGGTTCTGCTTGAAAGCTAGCCTTGAAGAAGTAACATTCTCGGGCTAACTACTGCAGCCTATCCTCCATTTGTCCATTGATGATGTCGATGGCGTATAATTGCGTGCTGGGTTTGATCATGCATTTATCCACTTAGACCATGTCCACCACAGTCATCTGAGAGATATCGGCTGAATCTCTTTCTTCCTTATCCTTCAGATCAAGCGAGATCTATTCCACATTCATTTGCATTAGCGTCTTGGCATCGCACCCGCTGTCAATGCCCATCAGTTCGTCGTCTATAGAGTTAAAGGCTTCCTCCAAGGAGTTGGTTATCTTTTGGGCTTGTTGTTTTCCTTTGGCGATGTTATGCTCCCATTCCTTTAATAGAATATTACCTCTGGTTTTTTTTGGAATGGTGAGCCTAGGAGTACCTGCCAAAACCCTTTTGTTCATAGCTATCACCACCTCCTGGAAGGCAACCCGAGCTGCTCCGACATCCCTCTCTCTGGCCGATAAGTTCTCAAAAACCTAATTTACCAATAAACAATTGTCACGGATCGCTTCCACCTTAGAGAGAAAATTTTGCTGTGCCGCAGAGACTCTGCTCCGAATCTTGATTACCTGGGATTTGAACATCCTGATGTTTATCATTCTGCTCTCGACGGTCTCTACCCTAGACTGTAGCTGTTCAATCAAATTTCTCTGTTGGCTCACCTGCATCTGACCATCCTGGACCACCAGTTGTGCTTGCTCAAGATTATTTTTTAGCACTTCTATTTCATTTTTATCGGCCAATCTGGCCTGCTCTATTTCCATGCTCGCCTTACCTTTAGCATTCTCTGTGGTTGTGGCCAATCTGGCTTCAAGAGTCTTGATTAGGCGATTTTTTCTTTTAAGTTGGTTCTTTAAAAGTCCGACTGAGAATTGATTCACTAAGGCATACGCTCCTAGCGTCCCTGCAATTTTAGTGGCGAATTGCTCATTCATTTTATCTTTTCCATCGGTCATAACTTTATACTTTTTGGCAGTCGACTCTCCTTCCTGGTAGAATTCCATTTTTACTATTTCTTTTCTCTTTTTATCAAAGAAAAACTCATTCGGAGGGAGTTCTTCTACTCTTATGGGCCTCGGTTCCTCATTGAATATCCATCCTTCTTCGATATTTCCCTGCGTCGACTGCAAGGGTGTGATAGATGTGATGGGTTCTCCGATCTATTTCGCCAATTTTCCTGGGGTATCGACCGGGTTCTGCTTCTTTGGCGGTTCTGGGGTCTTTATCTCTGTCTTCAGATTTTGTTTCTTTGGCGGGTCTGTAGTCTTTTCCTCTGCTTCTGGATTCTTTGTTTGTTCCTCCTCATCCTAGTGTTTTCCTTGGTCGGGAGTTGCATCTTTAGAACCTTTAGCATCCTTCTGTTTCATCTCTGAAATACCTGGACCCTCACCTCGAAATACAACAGGGAGACAACTATGTCGGTGTTCCTAGAATTTCAATACCTAGGCTCTATCCTTGGGTGCCAAGGATTGAATCCAGGCTAGAATATCTTCATAGGACCTCGATCCTCGAAAAATGTCATCCGAGGGTGAATTCTCATGCTCAAATATTTTGAGCCCGTAATTAGCCAAATGATTGCTCACGATCCTCTGCGGATCGTGCTTCTTGTATTCGATGGAGACCAAATTTAGGTCTTCCAGGGCTGCCGCCTCGGCTTTTGCATGCCCGAAATCTAATAAAGAATAAGAATTCAAATGAATAGGAAAAGGCAGCCATACCTTATTTGAATACCCGTTAAGCTCTTTACTTACACCACCAATTGTCGTTTGTTGGGCAATCTCGTGACAAGCCATCTTGTCGAGAATGAACAATGGCAGTGCATGTGGGGGAACAGAAGCCCCGAAGAATATGTAGGAAAATTCAGCTTCTACATACCAGTCCGCGATTCTACTCAGATTTGTTGCTATGTTATCCGTGATCTGGGGTGGCTGGTGACCAAAAATGGTGACATGTAGGGGCACCATCACCCAGTTAAAAATTTCATACGCAAAATTTTATTCTTAACTTTCCCATAATTTTGCATGATATATATGCATGGGTTCATCTTCGGCTGGAGTCCAAGTCCAGTTCATCAATGGAAATGGTGTCATAGAACAAATTGCGTCCATAATGTACGCGGACATGAAAAATGATGACGCCTTCCAATTTTCCTTCTGCTCCTGATACTCTGTGACCCGATTGGCCAAGCTATCCGAAAGCATCTTTTCCTAGTTAAAAGAACAACCCTCGGTGACCCGAAACATTAGAGGCACCCATGCAAGGAAAAAATGCGATGTGTCCTCCTTCCCATATAACCGACATGTCATCATGGCGACATATCTATACTATGGTTCTAACGAAGTAATTGAATACACACCATGGGTATCGGCTCTGAACTTCGCGGTGTTTGAAACCCAATCCTTTATCAAACTGGACATGGTTTTATCATACTGTTCGCATTCCTTCTCCTTGAATTCTTCCAAGAACTCAACGCCATATGTGTGGTCGGACGTAGTAGGCAGCTTGTACATGGTTTGCAGATGCTTCAGCCTGAACGTCCCTATGGTGACTCTTTGCTCGTTCATGATAGTCCTAGTCGGTATGTCCACATGGTCCAATACCCATCGGACCATATCGTAATATGGAAGAAACCACAGTCTGGCTGCTACTCTGTGCATTTCGGATTGGAAAACTATTTTGTACTTGGTGGTTAAATCATCTCTTTCGTTGTCGTTGGAGTCGTCGGAATAGTCCACCAATTCTGCTTGCAGAATATCTGAAACATATGACCAATTCGGGATCGAGTTGATACTTTGGGGTGAAGTATCAGAGACATTGTTTGAGCCTTGTCCTGCAACCTCCACATTCACCTTTGCTGCTTTTCGCAGAGCCATGGATGAAGCTTGCATTTTATCTCTTCTATAATAGAACTGCGTATACATACAGAAGTCAGTTTACTCAGAGGTGGTGAGCTCTGCGTACTATGAAAATGCATTTGTTATAATGAAATACAACTCTTATATATACTCAAAAGACTCGATACCTTTCAAAACAAGTTTGTCAAATCATATTTGGAAATAAATTCTATCATAAAAATCCGATCTTATACATCGATTTACCCTATTTCCTCATCAATGTCATAAATTTTGGCGGTTTTAAACTCTCAGTTGGCACATGGAGGAAAAGTCTACCTCGTAAATCATGCAGACATCAAAGCGCGAGATATTCGTTCATTTAATTAATTCGGTTTTACCGCTGTTAACAGTGTTTCGGTACTCGCTATATCGGGGATTTTCCTTTAACATTTTGAGTCTCTAACTCCTGAGACTGCGAAGATCAATTTTGGTTTAATTAAAGGTAATCGCAATTTGGGGCTTGATTAATTTTATAATTATTATACTCGCGATATCGCAACTCAGAGCTTCGAAGATAAATTTCTGGGAGATTTACATGCCGATTTGCGAAACCGCGAGATCGTGATAACATAACTTAATTAAAAGGGGAGATAATCTTGGATTAAGTAATTAATTAATCACGTTATAATTGCATCGTGACTTTGCAAGTCAGGGTTTAGACGATCAAACTTTCAAAAAGGACAACACCGAGTGGAGAAATGCCGAGAAAATCTTTTACCACGGTTAAGCTTTTACCCTCAACCTTGACATGAGTTACTCGAATAAGGAACTCGTGTTCTTGGCTATCGGGTTTATGAAAATAAATTTTTGGGTTCGACGATCGCCGAGGCGCGAAACCCCGACGACGCTTAATCATGAGTTGGGGAAAACTTTACCCTCGTTAGTGTTTTGAGTGAAGACCAAAAATGACTTCATTGTTTCATGGCTCGAGACGTGTGAACTTCATGAGTTATAGTATCCGATCTACGAGATCCCAAAGTAGAACGAGAAAGGAAACATTTTACGACAAGTAGGACTTGTTTCGAGAGTGAAAAAATCATCATTGCTCGCGTGATCAAGCTTCAGAGATCATCGATATCTCAGAGGGAAAAATGAAAACCACTTTTAGATTTCAAGCATTTAGAATGAAACTTGTGAAGGGCTAAAAAAAAACAGGGGCGGCTCCAATAGCCCCTATGAAAATGAATCTTGAATATAATGAGAAAATAAAAATAGATTAAATCATGGATAGTAAGATGAAGGGAACCAACTAGAAGAAGATCCAACTCTACCAGGTCATTGAAGTAGGGAAACTTCTTCACTAGGGAAAGTGGCTCACTAGGAATTAGATTCAAAAAACGTTTTCCCATCGGATGGAGGAAATCGATAGAATGGGGACCATTTATTACTAAGGGGGAATATTTTATATAGATAGATAATGGTGGCCACCCACTCAATTATTTTAAATGGTTCTATATCTTGGAAGTTTTACTACAACATTTTAAATCTTGAACTTTCAATGCATATTTTGGGAATTTCACTTGCATTTTTTACAGTTGATGTAGGCCACAAAATACGTGATTGGGTGGCCTAGCGAAATCATAGAGAATGTAATAATCCTTTTAATGGTCCAAAAAATTCCCTAAATATATTTTTTATGCAAAAATTGTGCCCCTAGAAAGTTGATTTATCAACTAGTCTCCTTCAGGCCTACATTCATTTTTCCACATCATTTCATGGGGTTAGGATTTTGGATGTTTTGGTTTTTTTCATCATAGGGCATCATAAATTATGTTAAAAGGTAGTTTTAACCTCTTTTAATTTCTTCTTGTGAATGACCATGTGAAACACATCTCTCTTCAAAGATAAGATACAACCATTTTAACTAGTTTGTATTACTTTTCATTTTACAGTCTTTTCCTATTTCATTGATTAATATAATTTTGGTTTCATTGTATCACTATGCTCTATGCAATATCTTTATGTGAACTTTCATTTTTTATATTTCTTATTTCATTTTTTTCCTTACATAATCTAGATCAAACATTTTGATATTCATTTTACTTATCAATCTCCATTAACTATTCAATGAGAGACTCAACATTTAAACCACCATCATGGAAATAAATTTTTATTCTAGAATTACCTCTCTCCTTCAAAATATTGATCAAGTGCATGTTTCAGTCTCTTTAATTAGCATTTGATTTTTCCTCTATCTGATATTGACATTCGGAAGCTTCTTAAACATCTCCAATGCTTCTAATCTCCATAATTTCAATTCTCATCTACAAATGCTCGTGTTCTTGGTTCCTCACACCTCTTTGGGTTGATTTACTTCATGGTGGAATCCTTGTAGCTTATATCATATTCCACAACTTAACTGCCATTCATAGGCCTTCATGGAATTTTCTCTCATTAGCTCCACTTCTTCCAATCACATTTGGTGAAATAACCTTCTCTCTAATTTCAATGCACAAACAATTTAACACTAGAATAATTTTGAATAGGAACAAATTCACATGAACAAAGATTCCTTTGATTTGACGTTTTGCAAGGTGTGAGAATGCATAGTGAAAAAAAAACTACTTTAGAACCAAGATTATTGCCTTAAAGTGCTACAACTATAGATTTGTTCCTACAAATAATAATAATGAAAGATGCAGAACAAATGGAAACTGATTTATAAGAAAATGTAATGGTAAGACAAGTAAATGACAACCAATTCGAAATAGATCACGATAATAACATGGGATGGTAAGGAAACTAAAAATTTATTTACCGAATTGGTGATTACCTCATGTTTAAATAGGGTGAAATAAAATGTTACAAACCCTGATTGCATCCTTTAAAGGGCATGCAATGACATGCATGGAGACAAATGTAATCATGGTTTCCTAGGAAAAGGTTAATTTCACCCATGAACATAAATACAATTGCAATAGTGAAGATGAAGGGTGGTCAAACTCACAAGGATTAAGGGTGATCATTCTTGCGGTGACGAGGATGATTGTACTTGTAGAGATGAAGGGTGATTGCATTTGCACAGATGAAGTTCAGCATGCTCATCGAGACAAAAGGTGATTTCACTCATGGAGATGAAGTTTACCACACCAATAGAGACAAAGAGTGATCACTCTCACAGAGATGAAGGTGATCATGCTCATAGAGATGAAGGTGATCATGCTCATAGAGATGAAGGTGATCATGATCATAGAGATGAAGGTGATCATGTTCACATAGATGAAGGTAATCATGCTCGTTAAGGGGAAGATGAACAATCACCATTTTAGATAGATGAAACATTTGGGAATGTTCAAGGCCAAAAATATTGGTATTTGAAGAGTTTCAAAGGGAATTTGAAGAGCCATAACTCAACCTATAATTTTTTCTTCATTGGATAGAAAAGGGTTTTTTGGTGGTTAATTCAAAAGTGAAGGAATAATTTATTTATAACTAGAGTTTCCTATTGACGTCAGAACATGTTTTAAATGAGTTCTTAAATATAAAAACAATAATTTTAGACAAAACAACAAAGGGAATGAAGTTGGATTGGATTCTGATAGTCATTCTTATTCTGAATGAAGATATCAAGCCAAGACAAAGGAAGGAAAATGGTGTAGCACATTGGAATGTCATGCACAATATTACATGTTCACAAAATACTTTGTAATATGTAATCTCCCTTCTGTTGAAATAATCAAAAAATCAGAACCAAAGCCATTCCATTGCTGGATTTTTCTTGAAGTGGGATTCTCCAGGGTAAATCTCCGCATCAATTATTTCATATATAATGTGTTGTGCATAATTAACTTCTATTATTTATCATTCCACAATTAGATAGCAGAGGAATGATTACCCGTTTTAATTAAGGAATAATAAAATTCATTTAAAGATCCATTTGTGGAAGGATGTATAGCGAGATAACTACGACAATGTGTGGATCATCAATGAAAACTACTAAAATATTGTAGGAAAACACTAAACAAGGGAAGAAAATTAACAACGATGAAACCTTATTCAAACAATAGAGATGAAACTAGCTTGCTATGTCTGGGTCTTTTCAGTCTCTAACGCCGTAATGTCAAACTAGACACATATCACAGAACCTATCTCTCCTCAAATCTTAGTAATCAAACTTTGTTTCTAACAAAATTAAATTATTAATAAAATTCTCTCTTTTCCTTTCATTCTTTACCATTAAGGTCACCACCCATCCTCAATGATTCCCCTTTTGCAATGATGCCCCTTCATAAATTTTCCTCTTGGTTGTTTCTAATTTTCTCCACTTCGAGTTCCACAACCTTATTTTGAAAATTTTACAACCAATAAAAAAAAATGATTTTACCCAATCCATAGGAGTGTTTCAATACCCATATCTTGCTTCCACAATCAAAGTTTTTGGTTTCACATATTTAATTATTCATTAATTCACCTTGATTGTAGACTTCAATATTCTAACTAGAACATTTAGCTTTCCAAAACAACTTAACCACACACCTCCTTATTTCAATTTACCAAATAATCTAACTACTCCTTATTTCAATTTACCAAATAATCTAACTACTCCTTATTATAATTTATCAAATAATACATATTGCTCAAAACCTAAAATGTTCTTACATCACTGCCCTAAAATATTTTTTTTAATGCATATTACTCAAAACCTAAAATGTTCTTACATCACTACCCTAAAGTGTTTTTTCATATTAGTATGTTCTACTACAATTATTTAATTCATTAAAACATAATGTTTACTTTCAAAACTTTTACTATTCCACGTTTAACAAATCATAACTATAAACCTATACATAATTTTTTATAGCTTCTGGTTTCTTTTGAAGTAATGGTTAGTTTCCCAACAATTATGTTAGGTTGCAATGCTTTTATGGGAATAGCAACGCTTTGGGCAGGTTGAATTGTTAAACGCCATGTTTGTTTCAGTCTCATCACCTAGAATGCTTAGTTTTTTTTTTTAATTTTAAATTTTAGGGCCCGCCAAATTAATTTTGCTTTAGTCACGAGATTCTCGTCAAGGATCGTAGATATAAAAGTGGTTTGTCGGTATCTCGAACATTGGACGTTTGAAGCCCGTGGATGCGTTAATTTGCGTACCTTTGAAAAGACATTGGCGACTGAGCCCTTTTAATTCCCGGTTCGCACCCAATATCTGTTCGAGGTTCTTTCTGGTTCTTGCATTATGGTTTCTTCGTGCCTTGATGATGTGTTCTGCTCTGGCCCGTTTTTTGTTTGGTGCCTTAAAGTCTATCTTGTTTTCTGAGTTATGAAGTCCGTTATAAAATACAATTCTCAAAGAAAAAATTCTCTTCCACTCAAGAAAAAATTCTCTTCCACTCAATTGACTACAAATCGATATTTTTTTATTGTTTTTCTGAGTATTTAATTTCGTTATAAAAGACAATTCTGAAAGGAAAGATTCTCAATATAAATCAATATTTATAAAATGATCATATCTTTTCTATCTTATGATTATGATGTTTATAATGATGATGATTAACTTATATCCAGGGTGATCTAAGAGAAAGTGTTTTTCATCTTCTACTAGCTAGTGTCATAAAGGTGAAATTTAGAAGTGATAATATTACATATTTGTAATCTTATCTATTTTTTACATGGTGGTTTCCTCTTACATATTTTTTACATATTATTTGTATTCTCTAATGATTTAACCAAGATTTGACATCTTTATGCCATGGCCGCTTGAGTCTCTAGTGGTTTTGGCTAGAGTTTGAAACAATTTTGGGTAGCATTTTGTCGTCCATGTTATTTATCTCGTTCTTATATGTTGGGTATCTAATAATAGCAACATTATCAATGAGTGAAAGGATTGCTTCTATGAAGAGGATATGATACATTGTATTGCCCATAATTTTGAGATTATAAGTTACAAAATTCTCTATATATATGATTTTTTAAACAATTTTTTTCTTTTCTCTTTTATATTAAATATTTACAAGTAGAAAGAAAAATGTTATAATATAATAATACAATAAAAAAAATAAGATGATTTTATTATTTAAAATTTACAATTTTTTCTAAATATTTGATGGTTGCATTTAAAAAAATGCTCTTCAAGTAACTCATGATATTGATCAATATATATGTTCAATATGACATAAGAGCCAATAGCCATTTCAATTTCCACATTGTTGGTTGACACCTTGTGAAAGACAGATACAAATGATCCATCAATCACAGATATTGAAATAGGTGAAGGAAGAATTAGTGATTTAGGTTTTGTATTTGTTGGTCATGGAGTTCCACCACCATGACCCTTTTTTGCTATTGATCAAAATCATTTCAATTTGACTTGGTATTATTTGCATACATGTTAACAATTTAATATTGTCGAAAAATCTTTGGATATGCACATCGACCCTCACCCAATCCATGTTTTGGAAAGATTCATCAAACCAATACATTGTAACATTGAATTTTTCAATGTTATATAAGTCTGGAAATCAAGTATATTAACCATAGCCCCTCCCGAAATTATGTATATAGGATTTGTGTTATCTAGACATTAACTTTTTCACATGCAACTATAAATATACAGACGTGAGTCATTTAAATCCTAAAAAAATGTTCACCGCTATCTAGATTTGAGAACCAACACTTTTACCCGTATTTATATGGTAAGCTCAATAGTAACTATGAGCACCAACACTTTTACCAGTGTTTCTATGTCAAGCTCAACATTAACTAACTCAAATGAATAGGCACAAGTATGAATGATGATATGACCAACATTGTGGCTTAACTCCAAATCAGAATAGGTACAAGTCTTAATGATGATATAACCAACATTGTGTCTTAGCTCAAAATCATTTTTCTTTGGCATTAGCTCAAAAATATTCCATAGAATGCTCAATTTCTCATCTTTCTCAATTGAAATCCGTAAGTCAACCTACTAATCAACATAGTAAGTAGTACATCAAGTGTTAAGTTCCTATACTTTGCAAGCCTCGATGAATATAGTAGTAAGAAGCCCCTAGTGGGTTGTAATTACACATTTTATATATAATATTATAATATGTCTTTATTTTATAAAGAGTTTCATTTATAATTCTAATAGTTATTTACTACAATTTTTTTTAGGTTACATGAAAATTTAAAAAAAAAAATGTAGTGTTTATAAAAAGTATAAAAAAAAAGAGAGACCATACCTATATAAATGGAATACTTGTATTTGTGCAATGGGGTGGATCAAGTCCCAACATGATTGGTCACAATAGATATGAACATGTTAGTAGTGCTAAGACTTATTGTAGACTTTTTAGTAAAATACAGTGTAATTGAATTTAATATGCTACATTTTTAATAGTACTTACTCATTCTATAATGTGCATATTAACGTTTGAATACAGTGGACAAAGATGAATATCTATTTTTGCATAAAACACAGAAGAGTCAAAAGTTGTCAATTTTATAAGAATGATGAGGTTGGGTATTAAATAATATATGTTTGTAGTTATTGAATTTGATATGCTTATAGTTATTTATTTTGATATGATTTTAATTTGTTATATTTCTTTGATGTAATCTTTTAGCACCATTAACTCCTTTTTTTGTCATTTCTAAACAATGACAAACTTAATTAATATTTTCTTATCTTATGTACATACATGTAGATCTCGTAGGAAATTCATGATAGTTCAATCAAATTATAATGTCAAATTCATTTCATTTTCTTATGTGTAGACATTATTTCTCATAATATTGCATATAAAGTTAACATTTCCCTTGGGTGGTACTGTACACATTATCAGTTGTTATGTGTAGACAGTTTTATCAATTTTGTAGGCACACAATTTTATATGGTGTATTGTTGGGCCTAAAAAATAACACAGTTTAGGATACCATTTAGTCTTTTTTCATTTACTTTACCCTTTCATCATCATTCACTTTATCACTCATATTTTTGCATTTGTCCATTTCCACTCTATATGAGTTTCACGTAGCATGCTTACACTAAAATGGGTGATTTCCCATGTTTTGATGATTACCTAGGGTAGATATTATGGTTTCCTAACTTGTGATATTTAGTAGTTGTTTGAAGTTCTGGTAGTCAAACTTTCTACATCATTTATGAACTTATGAAGAGGAATATCAAAGATATAAAATATGGGTTTTGTGCAGAATAGGGTCATTTAGGTGACATGGAATGAAAATTTGCAAAATTTGCAAAACAAGGGTCGTATGGTTGAGATTTCCAAAACTGGTCATTCTGGTAACTAGCCTACAATTTTGGTGGCTAAGTGGTTTGACCAGGTTGTGACCCATATCCATGAATTTGGGCACATGGATCTCATGAATCATGATGTTATTATCCTCTTCAGACAACCTTAAACCAAATCCAATATTTGATGGTGAAGAGATTGACATATTTCAGATCTAATATTTGTTGGTTTTAGATCTACTTGTTTAGGATCTTATCTCATCTTGTTGTAGCTCCTTTTCATTTTGTAAAGGAAAAGTTATATGTATAAACATGGGAGTATATAATTCAGTTAGGGAGTTAAAGAGTTAGAGAGTTGAATGAGAGAATAGAGGATAGAGTTACATATTGAAGAGAAGGAGCATTGTAATCATTTGAATGTTGGAATAAAGATCATGTTGTTGCATATCAAGAGTTCTATATTGTAATATTTCTTGGTAGTATATGCCAAGAGAGGCAGGGCCCCCTCTCTCTGGTATATGGTTCCCAAATAGATTCCTTTTTATTGTGTGATGTTATTTCAATAGTTTCTTATTTAATTTCCTGTTCATTTCTTTATTCTTTTTCATTTCTGCAAGTGTGGTTTCCCTAAAGAGTTAGGTATTGAAGGTTGAGTTTATTTAGTGATAACAAAACCAGTTGATACTCTTTTTTTTCAACCAAGGGAATGTTGTTAATGGCTGAAATATAGGTCTAGTGACCAAATTTAAATTGTGTAACCTTTTATTTCTTCAATTTCATTTATGTTGTTTCATTTTTGCAAGTGTGATCGACAGAGTGGTGTGCATAAAAGTTATGAATGTTTGTTAACACTTAGAATCTAAGAGATAGTTGAGAAGCCATAGGAATCTAACCTACAACATGATATCATTTGATTTTAATTCTTGTTCTTGAGTGAGTTTTATTTGCAAGTTTGATTAAGCTATAATAATTAGTTGAGCCATGAAGCAATGAACTAATTATTGTAATAGAGCTCTTGCATCCCTCACTCCAATTCGTGGAAATGTATTATCAAACAAATCACTTTAAAATTCATATTTCTTAGCTTAGAGTTAGTTTCTTACTACTACAAATATTGTTTTGGCATCTCACAAGATTACAAGCTCCCTAGTTGACAATTTAATATAAAGAAATTTAAGTAATTAAGTTTCCCAACACTTTTGGTGTCATTGTCGAGGAGACTCTAAAGGGAATAGGCATTGGTAATTTGGTTTCTAGTCCTTTTATTTAAGTTTGATGCATGGAAATGGGAAAGATACTCATGCCAATAGATAACTTGGTGACAACAGGGTTTTAGTATCATGAGGTGACCAAGTACATGCTTTTCTTTGAAATTTTTTTTGTGTAGAAGTTGTAGTTTTTTATTCAAAAAGGACCCCCTTACACTAATCCATGTGAAATATAGGGATTATCAGCCAAAAATAATTCTTTGACGATGCTCAAGCATTTTTTGAGCAAAGGAGGACACACCCTTGCAAGGATCTTCTCAAATGGGAAAGATACTCATGCCAATAGATAACTTGGTGACAACAGGGTTTTAGTATCATGAGGTGACCAAGTACATGCTTTTCTTTGAATTTTTTTTTGTGTAGAAGTTGTAGTTTTTTATTCAAAAAGGACCCCCTTACACTAATCCATGTGAAATATAGGGATTATCAGCCAAAAATAATTCTTTGACGATGCTCAAGCATTT
>JZKD02S0268860.1:75399-86803 GCA_000966675.3 Picea glauca
AAATATTTAAAGGAAATTATTAATAAAGACAATTAAGCACTTTCACTTCTAAGGAGCATGGTTGAAGAATATATTTTTACAAGAATTAATGTTGTAGAATCATCTAAACAAGCTTGGGATATTTTAAAGAATACATATGAAGGTGTGACTGTAGCTAAATTGCAAACACTAAGGATAAATTTTGAAAATTCCAACATGAAAAGTAATGAATTTATTCATGATTACATCACAAAGATGAAAGATCTTGTTAATCAGATGAGGTCCTTAGGTGAAGATGTTCTAGAAAGGAGAGTAATTGAGAATATTTTAAGAAGTGTTTTTCCCAAGTTTCAAATGGTCACCACTACTATTATGGTTTCCAAAGACTTAAATACAATGAAGATTGATGAATTAAGTGGTTTTTTTCTTACCATTGAAGAAAATCAACCAACTGGAGAAGTGGAACATGGTTTTTCTAGAAGGCATAGAGGAAGAGGTAGAACTCAATATCAAAATCAGAGTCATAATAGAAATCCACATCAATCACAAAATTATCAAGGAAATGCATTTAGATGAAGAGGAAGAAGTCCAAGTCAGTTTAGAGGAAGTTCAAGTAATATAGAGGACGAAGCAAAGACAAATTTCGTGGAAGAGGAAGAGAAAGAGAAGGATCTCAAGAACAAAAAGGTCCATAGTGTCATTATTGTCATAAGTATGGTCATCTTGAAAGAAATTGTTATGAAAAAATGAGAGATATGGGAAACAAAGGTGATAATACAGTTGTATAAGAAACTAGGAATGAGAAGTTATTCATATCAAGTTTCATGGAACATAATGAAGAAAGCGAACCGTGTTATATTGATTCAAGATATTCAACTCATATGACATCTCAAAAGGATTTGCTTACTAGAATTAATGACAACTATTCTGGTAAAGTTGTATTTGGTGATGATAGAGTTTCAAAAGTTAAAGGGAAAGGCACAGTTGCAATTCCAACATTGCATGGAAAGAAAAAGTTTATTGATGACACATTATTGACACAAGCATTGAAGAAGAACCTACTTTTTGTATGACAAATGATGGAGAAAAACTATAAGTTAGTGTTTGATAACAAGGAATGTTTAATCATTGATAAGTTGAATCACAATGCAGTTGTGGAAAAAGGCGAAATGACCGAAGATAGAATTTTCAACCTTTCTTTTGATTCAAGTAATTCACAAATTTTGAATGCAACATAAGAGATGAACAACAAGATTTGACATTTAAGAATGGGACATTTAAATTTCCAGAGTTTAGTTTTGCTTCGAAAGAATAATATGGTGAATGGTCTTCCTTATATTAAGAATGATGATGAAGTGTGTGAAGGATGTACTTTTGGGAAACAACATAGGGAAGGTTTCTCAAATATAACTTGGAAGGCTAGTGAAAATCTAGCTTTGGTGCATTCATATTTGTGTGGTCCAATGGAGACAATGTCTTTTCGAAAGGCTCGTTATTTTCTCACTTTCATTGATGATTTTTCAAGGAAGACTTGGGTGTATTTTTTGCAGGAGAAATATGAAGTGTTCTCTCATTTTCTTGAGTTCAAGGCATTTGTTGAAAAACAAAGTGGTTTCAATATTCTCACCCTAAGAAAAAATAATGGGGGAGAATACATGTCAAATGAATTTTTGAATTATTGCAGGAAGAATGGTATAAAGTGAGAGTTTACCAATTTCTATTCTCCTCAATAGAATGGAGTGGAAGAGAAGAAAAACAAAACCATAGTTGAGATGGCTAGGAGCATGTTAAAGGATAAGTCACCTGGTAATGAATTTTGGGATGAAGTAGTACACACATCAATATACATTCTTAATAGATGTCCTACAAAGGCAGTGTTGAATTTGACTCATGAAGAATCATGATGAGGACATAAACCAAGTGTTGCACATATGAAATTTTTCGGTTGTATTGCATATGCACATGTTCCGAAGGAAAAGAGAATCAAATTAGATGATAAAAGTGTGAAGTGTATTTTCATTGGTTACAGTATTGAAACAAGAGGTTACAGGTTGTTTGATCCTTAAGAAAATAAAGTAATAATAAGAAGAGATGTTGTATTTGATGAGCACGAAATTTATCAGTCATAACTTGTATAGTTGAAATTAAAATAAGATACAATTACTATTGATGGTGAATCACATTCCAAGTCTGTAAAGGAAGATGAAGTTAATAAGAAACCTAAGTGGTTTGAAAGAAGTCATTCAAAAAATAATATGTTAGATAGAAATTTTGAAAGAAGAATTACTAGATCCCAAAGTAATCTTGTGAATTATGCACTTATGACACATGTAATGAAGATGGATGAACCACAAACTTATGTAGAAGCATCAAGAAAGAAAGAATGGAATGAATCTATGGAAGTAGATTTGAATGCCTTGGTGAGAAACGATACATGGGATTTTGTGAACTTACCAAAAGGTAAACAGTTGATTGGTACTAAATGTGTTTATAAAACTAAGTATAAATCAGATGGCACAATTGATAAGTATAAGGCTTGTTTAGTTGCAAAATATTATGCACAGAGAGAAGGCATTGACTATACTGAGACATTTTACCCAGTGGAAAATATGGATACAATTAGGATGTTTCTTGCATTAGATACTCAATATAAGTGGACAATTTTTCAAATGGATGCTAAGTCATCTTTCTGCAATGGTTATGTGGATGAAGAAATTTATGTGGAGTAACCTGAAGGTTTTGAAGTTCCAGGTAAAGAAGATAAAGTTTGCAAGTTGAAGAAGGCTTTATATGGTCTTAAACAGGCACCAAGGGCTTGGTATTCAAGAATTGATAAATAATTCCAGGATCATGGCTTAGTCAAAATTTTATCTGAGCCCAATCTTTGTATTATTCAGTCAGGTTAGGATATTCTAATTGTTTCACTTTATGTTGATGATTTGATCCACACAGGGAACAATTCTGAGTTATTTCAAAAGTTTAAGCCACACATGATTGTTGAGTTTGATATGACAGATCTTGGAGAATTACATTATTTCTTGGGAATTTAAGTTTGGTAGAAAGAAGATGGTATTCTGATGTCACAAGGCAAGTATACTTTGGATATATTGAAGAGTTTCATAATGATGAGTTGCAAGCTAGAAACAACTGCTTTGGAAGTTGGGTTGAAGTTATATGAACATGATGACTCCAAATCACTTGATGTTACTTTGTATCGTCAATTGGTTGGAAGTTTGATATACTTAACTACAAATTGATCAGATATATCTTCTGCAGTTAGTATGGTATCTAGATTCATGTCAAACCCCAAGGAAATACATTGGAAAGAAGTTAAGAGGATTTTGAGATATCTGTGTGGTATAATTGGTTATGATTTGATATACAGGTCTACAAAAGATTTCAGGCTTATTGGTTATATAGATTCAGATTGGGCAGGTTGAATGCATGACATGAAATCAACTTCAGGATATTCATTCAACATGGGTTTAGTAGTAGTTTCTTGGAGCACTAAAAAAAACCCACAGTTTCTCTCTCCACAGTAGAAGCAGAGTATAAAGCAGTAGCGACAACAACATGTGAAGCAATTTGGTTGAGAATAATTTTGAAGGATCTTCATGAGAAACAGGAACAATATATTCAATTGATATGTGATAATCAAAGTGCTATTCACATGACCAAAATATAGTGTTTCATAAGAAGACTAAGAATATTGATATCCGATATCATTTTGTTCGATATTTAGTTCAGCAAGGTGTGGTCGAGATCAATTATTGCAGAATAGAAGAATAGGTAGCTGATATTTTCACCAAAGCATTATTAAAGGAAAATTTATGAAAATTCAAAGATGATCTTGGAATATTTCCAAATGATCATTATGGGGGAGAAATGTTGGAATAATGATTCATTTATCATATTCTATATTTAATTGTTTTTAGTATTATTGTTATTTGTTATGTCTAGAAAGTATAATTAAGGTTAGGAAATAGATTTGATAGATTCATGGAGAGATTATTGGGGATATTGTTGAGAGATTGTAGGAGAAGATGATTTCTTGTAATATCTTCTCTCATTGTATAAATTCATTCTTTGGTAATGAGAAATTTTGAGTTGAGTGTTCATTGTTATTGCATTATTTGCTCCATTATTATGCTAGTGTATTTCTTCAAAATATTACATCGAGACTTGGTTCCAAACAGTCACGAGGCTAGGGTACCACTCCATCCTTCAACACTTCTTGGCATCATCTCCTCTTGAGCGATTAGGCTCCCATATCCTGGTACTTATTGAGGTATACTTTTCATATTTGGATATGGGTACAATTTTAATTGTTTTACACACATGGCTCCATTATAACTACTTATATACTTGAGAAAATACTCTCCTTTTTCTCAAGTAGGGTAGGGCAGTGAATAAAAATGTAAATGAATGTCGAATCAAATCCAAGTATAGCTTAATAGCCTAGTTTAATAATAAGAAAGAGTCATCTACAAAGATAATCACCAAATATCCCACAACGTAGATCTCCTTCATACAGGGTATTTTTTTTTTTGCAATACCTTTCCCTGTGACATATCTTTGTAAAGTATATTCAGGAGCTTGGTTGGACTGTGAGGATTTCCCAAGATCATGTTTCTGAGTCTAAATTGTTTGAATATGGTTTAATGCACAAGAGGACATAGAGGATTGAAAATAATTACTTATAGATAAATAATGTCCGAACTCCAGTGGGAGAATACATCTAATCCTTGATTGAATGGTTAAACTATGATACACAATTGAAGAATTAAATTGGACTTCTGAGGTTACTCAACCAAGTTCCTCTTAGCTACAATATACTTTAGAGAGTCTTATTGGGCTTGTGGTGCGGGTGACATCATTGGCACTTTGGGTAGTTTCTTGTAGATACACGAGATATACCAGAGAATATTGAAATTTTTATAGATGATTTCCAATTAGGTAACCAAAATTCATCAATTGACATAAAGGAGCCTGAAAAAAAATGGACTACAAGAAGAGGATTCTAAAGATACTAAGATTGTAGGACTAGTTGAGTAGGCTGTCATGGTTGGTTGTTCGATTTCCATGAAAGAGTTGAGTCTTATTTTGGGAACTATAACAAGAAAATTCCATTTACTGGGATTTAGTTTAGGTATTGTCGATAACTCTAATGGTGAAATTATCTAGTATATTGTTAATAGTGTGAAATATTTTCAAATATTTGATGAAATCATGGATTTGAGGCAATTTGAAATCATAGGAGATCATTTTCTATAATTTATTTTAGCCATGAAACATAATGGTGCAATTGACAAGACAAGTGAAAGATTCATTTTCCTCTGCAACCACCTACTTTGTTCAAGTGATCCAAGGATAAATCATATATTGGAATCATGGATGAAACAACTTATGCAAAAGATAATTGAAAAGGGTCGAATTGTGGATGACCTTTTGAGGAGGAGTGTTGGAATACCAGTTGCATGTATTGAACTTTTCCTTGTTGAGCCAGAAGGCACACCCAAGAAGCTTATTCCTTCAACATTGAGGTGGCTTATTGATATTGAAAAGTCCTTTTTGTCAAAATCAGGTGCTCTTAGTGGAAGCTTGGACGAGGAAAATAAATTACTGAATCTAGCACATGTACATTTCCTATTTCCACCTGACATTAGATGTATGGAGATTAGTGCATCCAAATAAATGTTTAAACAACAAGATGAAGGTGTGGTACCCAGAGTACATGCATTTAATGTCCCAAAAGTTTATTTCCATGACAGAAACTTGTCAAAAGATACCGCGGACTTGTGTGAAAAGGCACTCATAATTGCAATACATTCATTCTCTTGCCATTATTGGGAGGTTCAAAATAGTGACACTCTTTCCTTCGTTGCTTTGGTCCATTGTATGATTGGGTTTCTAAATGTCTACAAATGAGAATCAACACATCATTCCATGACTAGGTTTGAATACTTCCATAGGTACCCTACATTGCACCCTTTCCTTCTATAAAAATTACTTTATCCAATGGAACAGTTAGAAGAAAGCGTTTCTAAATCTTGGAGAGGTCGTTTTTCAGGGATGATTGCGAGCAAATGAAGGAGAATATTGAAGATCTGCCACATAGGTTTTTTTAAGGATGATCCCCCTAGGGTTCCATGTCAATGGTTTCCTACAATTATGAAGGATATGGGAGAGATAATGGATTCTTTAAACTGATATTTCCTAGAATCGTATTTGCAGATAGATTTGAGATCCATGCTCTGTTTTGTAGTTATCTTGTGATAAAGATATGTGATGCTTGGGTATAAAGGATATACAATGGATTCATATTGCATATACAATTTCATTGTTCTTTGAAGTAGATCTCTATGTCACACTATCAAAATTGTTAGTTTTGGATCTGCAACCTAGTATAAATCTTAAGATGTCCCTAATGCTTGGATCTATGAAAGATGTTGAGGTTGATGGATGTTATAATGAGTCTAGGGAATCGATAAAATAAGACATTCCTAAACTAGCCATGTTAGTTATGGATTTGAGAGTCAAGATAAACTCTCAAGCCTTTATGGTTCATATGCAACAACCACACCTGCTTGTAGAATTTTCGCTTGTTGTAGGTGAATATTTTGTGCATTCACTGGGCATAATCACTTGGAGGGAGGAAGAAATGGACATACAAAATGACCCATTCACCATTCATGATCATACTCACCTAAATGTATCTCTCTATGAGCATAAAGAAGAAATTGTATTTTTATCTCCACATCGACAACTAATTATAGATGCCTATGATGTGGATGATTTTACATATGAAGGATGCGGGAATACAATATGTCTAATTGAAAAGGATAATTTGAAAGAGAATTGTTTGCATAGATTGCAAAATAATGGAGAATTATAGATTCGAATGGCTAGAGAAAAAGTGGGTATGATGAAAATTTTCATTGTTGCTACAACTAAATGGACTTGATTATGCCGCTGAAAAATTGTTGCAAACCACCTCCATAAGCCTTCATGAAGATAACTCTTCCCCTACTTCACATGCATGAGGAAATGCAAGGTTTCAAGTGTGGGAGGGATGGAGATGTCCTTTACATTCAAGGTTTGTAGCAACAGTAGGATCTGAACGACTGACAAAATGCAAAAGTTCTATTTTATGATCATTTTATCATTTGGGATGATCCACCTCAACATTGACAATATGACATCCAAACCAACTCTCCTCCTTCATCATTGAGCTAGCAACTACCTATGTCCAAGTAAGAAAATTACAAGGCCACATTGATTATGTGATCCATAAATTTATGGGATGAAGGTTTTATTACTTCTCAATGGAGGTAAAACTTGAGGTTATGAAAAAAAATTGCAAATATTTGTTGCTTTCCCTAGTTGTTTTGAAGCAATATTCATATTAATATGTTTATTGTTGATATATTCTAGCTAGTGGTCTAGAGCCATTTTGCTTTCAAATATACATTTCTTCTCCCATTATGTTTTAATCTCTATTTTCAAAGCTAGTTGGATCAACATGAATCCGAACCTCTCACTAGACGAGAAATGTTGGCCATAATTCCATCCTTTCAAAAGAAGAACAATTTTGGTTGTGAGTTCATGTGTGGTAATAAATCAAGTGTCACTGAAGGAGATTTTCACTCAGACATCAATTGATATGATACACTTCAATTTAATTAGAAGGACAATTAAACAACATCATTTATACCTTCAAGTATGTTTCTAAACCAACCAATGTACAATCAATTGCTAGTGTGTGGAAGTATGAACATGAGTATAAATAACAATGAACAACAATGTTGATGATGTTTTGTCTAAGCTTGAGAAGAACATAATTAACTCCATTAGTAGAACCTGATATATTATGAAGCGAATTCAATGCATTCAAAATCATTTTTTTTCAAAATTACAATGATTTTTTGTAGCTACCCAAAGTGTTTTTATAGCGGGATTTCCTGTAGCAAACTATTCCTAGGGACGTTCTTTGCACGACATTTGCAAGTAGATGAGGATGAATTAAAAAATTCTACGAAATGGGTTTTTCACAGAAGCTAGAAAATTGGGTATGGCATAGATGAAATTTGCATAAAATGCATGATAAGGGATGCACGAGCATATTTTAAAACTGATTTAATAAAAATTACCTGAATTTTTGTAAATAGTTATAACCATCTTTATATAGATGATTTGTAGTTTTGAATGGTTGCACGCATGTCA
This sequence comes from Picea glauca, assembly GCA_000966675.3. Classification (NCBI taxonomy): domain Eukaryota; kingdom Viridiplantae; phylum Streptophyta; class Pinopsida; order Pinales; family Pinaceae; genus Picea; species Picea glauca. The sequence continues at coordinate 83,602 of JZKD02S0268860.1, forward strand.
AGAATAGATCATGGATTGGAGATGATTTCAAATCAACACAAGATGTCTATCCACCTATCAACCACGATTTCCAACAAGTTTGAATTTGACAAGTTTTCAAGCATGAATAAACATCATGTTTTTAGCAGTTTTTGTAACAACGGTTCAATAACAATTAGCAGATTCAAATTCGTATTCACCATCAAAATCAGTTTATATTCTTAAGTATAAGTACTCTTCATACCTTCAAGTTTATATCAACGTCATCAACAAACTTATGCCCCAATCATGCCCAAAATGGTCATCTAGAAAACTATTTGAAATCCTTATGATTTTGTTATTCCTATATGAAATTGTGTCTTTATGCATGTCTTAACTAGATAATAATACTTATGCAACTTCTTGACTCATTGATTCCAATGCAAAGAACTTATCCAACCATAAAAAAATTATTGGTTTTTTATTCGTTTTCCTCTTTTGACATCTGTTTGAATGATGATTTGTCTTCTCATAATGAAGACAAGGATAAAGATCAAAACATTGATTCTAAATGTGATCAAATCAATGAAAATGTTGGAACTCAGCTTTTCCTCAATATGTTTATTATCAATTGTGCCATTAACTTCGTTAACTTATGGAGTCTTCAAATTTTCATCAATAAATCTTGCACTCACAAATTGAACCAATTTGAAGTAATATAGAATATGAAAGTTGTTTTCTTTGTCATATCCTAAGCCATTTCAATTCTTGTTGAATTGCAATTATTCTTGAGGTCTATCAATCATCTTGGAAATATCGTTTTGATGTTCTTCATAAATGTTTTATTTTAAAACTTCAAATTCATATTTATTGTTGTTGTTATCACTTTTTGTTTCTGCTTGTGACTCATCTTTAAAACAAAATCCCTTCATCAATTCATTGTATGATTCCATCTCATGATTAGTTAAGGAATCATCAATCATATCTTTTGTTCCTTTTGTAACAACTTTGTATGACAAGTAATATCAACCTTTTGTATTAGATAATCTATGTCAGAAGTTGCATTAACCTTTTCTATGAGATCATTTGTTACACATGTTGCATCAACTATGTTCTCAATTTGTTACTCATTTTCAATTACTATTACTTGAATTGCTTCAATAAATATATATTTTAGATTGATTTTCTGGTGAAGATCAATAACCTAATTATCCAATGCATGTAAGGAGTTCCATAGTTCTTTGATTTCTAGATTGACGTTTTGCAAACAATTTCCTCCTAAATACCCATTTTAAATTTTTAGTTATGTCACGCTCATGTGTACTCATTCACCTACACTTGTTTCATTTATATCGTACTCGCTTTCTAGTTATTGATCTTATATTGTCAGGTACTATTGATCATGCACCCTAAAGTGTGTTTTTTACAATGAATTGTCTTTGATGACAATGACCTCCTTATTCGATTTCAGGCATGTCTTTTTTACAATAATCACAATTGATTTCTTACCTTCAAAGGACTTGCAAATCCACTCTTTGTACAATTCAATTCTTAGATTCAATGACTTATCCTTAAAAAAACACTATTGAATTTGAAATTTTAACAATTATGTGTAAATATTAGAGGAACTAACAATTGTTTGTGCTCTCGTTACATGAGATTACATATTACTTTGCAGAAGATTAAATTGATACATGTCTTACTTCAATCGAGTTTACATTCCTTACTACACCATGTATATATTGTTTACTAAATTAAATATGTATTAAAAAACTAGACACAAAACATCCACAATTGTACACAATTAAGAGTGTCCTTAAATCTCCTTACCTTATTCAAATTTAAGAGATAGAAACTTTCATTGAACCTTCCACTATCTTGTGGTTACTTTATTTTCAAAGTATTTAATGTTTGGAAATATCTCCATAATCCTTTTAAATAAATTAAAAATTCAAAGATACACTAATTGATGGTACACTTACCCACTATCATAATTGACAATACACTCATCCACTATCATAGTTGTCAAAATGTTTCACGCAAAGACTTTCCTTCAACATTAAGTTTTAACCTTGATCCTCATCAAAATCGAATGGCCCTTATTGAATATAAATGCAATTATCTTCATTCGTTCTAAGACTGCATGTGGGATAGTCGATGTCAAATAAAAAATATAATTATCACTCACATTTCGATTGGAGTTGTTGTGCGTGTGGAATCCCAAATATTTTTTTTTTTATCTCTCTTATGGATGGTGATCATGTGCGTCTGTCTCATCTTCTCGTTCTAGTTGATGTGTGGGGTCTCTTTTGATAAATTGTGACTATCTGTGTAACCAAAGAGTTGATTACTATCAGATTGAGTGTACCATAAATCGAAATTGAGAGTTCCTGCAACGTATCTCAAAATTCATTTTTCCATTCTCCAATGAGAATCTTTGGTGATTCCATGAATCTGGAAACAAGGCTTGTTGCATACATGATGTCAGGCCTAGTTGTTGTAAGGTACAAAAAACTTCCTACTAAACTTTTGTATAAAGTAGAATCCATTGTGGGACCTTCATCATTCTTGCTTAATTTGGTGCCTAAAGGTATGGGTGTTTCTGCTGGATTGCATCCTTCCATGCGAAACCGTTTGATGATGTCTGTGGCATACTTTTGTTGACAGACAAAAATGCCTTTGGCTGATTGATGAACCTCAATGCCTAAGAAATATTTCATTATGCCAAGATCTGTCATCTCAAACTCAGATTGCATGGCATGTTTGAAATCTGTTATCTCTAGATTTCCTGTGTAAATCATGTCATCAACATATAAACATACAATTAGTATTTTACCATGCTGATCTGTTTTGGTATAAAGTGTTGGTTCATTTTGACTTCTGTTGAAGCCACTTTTGATCAGGTAACTGTCAATTCTATTGTACCAAGCTCTTGGATCTTGCTTTAAGCCATACAAGGCTTTCTTTAACCGATACACTTTGGCTGGGTGCTCTTGGACTTCAAATCTAGGTGGTTGATCGACATAAACTTCTTCTTCTAAAAAACCATTTAGGAATGCTGACTTGACATCCATTTGGTATACTTGCCATTTGTGTTGTGCTGATATGGCCAATAGAGTTCTTACAGTTTCTAATCTTGCTACTGGAGAAAAAGTTTCACCATAATCAGTACCTAGTTGTTGTGAGAATCCTTTGGCAACAAGTCTTGCCTTGTGCTTTTCAATCTGCCCTTTTTCATTTAGTT
>JZKD02S0268860.1:141054-163479 GCA_000966675.3 Picea glauca
GATTGTAATTTATAAATTTAATTTAATTGAACAAATTTGATATTAATTAAAGTTTTAATTTTAATAAAAACCATGATAATAATCTAAAAATTATATTTTGATAAACAAACTTAATAATGGAATAAAGAAACTTGATAATGATTTATAAAATTAATTTCTATAAGAAAACTTTCATAAGGATATATATGACTTGCAAATTTAATTTTGATAAAAGCTTTTGACAATGTAATAAACAAATTTGAAATGAAAAATTTAATTAAATAAATTTCAGCATGACTTAAAAATATAAAAATGAAAAATGAAAAATGAAAAAAATATTTATAAAAAGGCATTCTACATTAGGTTGGTTAAACTTGTTTTTTTTTTCATGGCATCGAGATTTGGTGGGGTCTTCCTCCTCCCCCTCCTTTAGATATTGTAAGATTTTTCTCCCTGGTCTCTTCTATAAACAAAAATGCCAAGCCATCCCCTCTAAGATTTGTGAAAAAACTGGATGAAATTCTTGAAGTCTCAGTACACCCCACAAATTCATGCAATATTTCCCTTCAGCTAGCTCAGAATGGACTTATTGGTCAATTCATTTTGATCTAGCCCTCCCCATGAGCCATGATCCTTTGGGTCGACAAAAATTCGAAGCCCAAGGCATATTTCTACATCTTTTTGTGGAAGATGGTTTTTTCTTTCTCGTTCGCAAAAAATCGAGACAAATATATCATATTCCATAATGGACCTTACTTCATGGGTTTTCAAGGGATGTACCTCAACCGATGGACACCAGAATTATGCCTATAAAATTATATCCCTTCGGTGGTGCTAGTTTGTGTTTATTCTCCTTATCTTCCTTTACATTGATGGAATGATGAAAATTTTGTAGTATTGGAAATACTTTAGGTAGCTACATTGATCGAGTTGAACAACGAGATGGAACGTAGGTGTGTGTTTACATTTTTGTGGAAGTTGATCTTGAGAAGGGAATTCCATAGGCCATTCAGCTCTCTTTGGGTAATTGGACCTGCATGTAGCAAGTGGATTATGATCAAATACCCTTCAAATGTAAGGCATGCCATGAGTATCATCACTTTGCCAAAAAATTCCCCAAGGAAAACTCAAATCCAGTCCCTATGGAATAAGCTGAGTAATGGTAGCTCCCCAAGAAGAAAAGTCTAGCTCATAAGTAAAGCATGTTGTATCACGTCCCCCCAAGATTCGATACCTCCTTCTCCTCACGTGGAAGAATCTATCAATGTCTTCTCAGCTTCTAGACATGGGACATGCATTCCTATCATCTTTGAGGAAGACCATAATGACGGATTTGGGGAATATTCAGAAAAAGAAACTACTCAAAATATTCCCACTAAAAAGGTGAGAAAAAGGAAAAATAAACATAAAAGATAGTAGGAAGAAGATGAAGAAAAAGATGTAGGAACATAGACTACATTGGATAATTCATTCAAGAAAGAACTGGAGGTCACAAGAGGATAGGGTGGATCCATCCCAAGAAAAGGGGAGGTCCCCAAATCATTTGGTAAATGATGAAAATCGTCTCCTGGAATTGTCGAGGCTTGGGGAGCAAGGAAAAGAGGGAAACTATGAAGAGACTAATCAAATATGAAAGGACTCAAGTGCTTCAGATCTAGGAGACAAAACTAAAGGACATAATTATCCTTCAATAAATAACCTACTTGTGGAATAACAATCAAGGGGTAGTTGTCAGTGCCTGGGGAGATTTTGGTGGTATCTACACTTTATGGAGCCGCAATTTCTTCCAACTAGTGGAAATCCATGCTTCTCAACAATGGATATTAGTCAAGCTTATTCATGTACTCGCATATAACTTTGTTCATTTATTTAATGTTTATATTTCTAATAACTATCCTGAAAAATTAGATTTCTTGAATTCCCTAATTGGGATTCAAGACTTGAACTATGGAGTAAATAGTATAATAGTGGGGGATTTCAACACTACACTTCATCATAAATAAAAAAGAGGTGGATCTATGACAAGGGATCCATGTAGGGAAATGATGGAAGATCTTATTTCATCCTTGGATTTGATTGATATTCAACCATTTAAGGGAAGATTCACTTGGTCAAATATAAGGGTTAGCCCTGGACATATTATAGCTAGATTGGATAGATTCTTGGTTTATAGATCCTTTTTGATAGATTACTTCACCATGTCCTTTGTTATTTTGAATTGGGTGGGATATGATCATCACTCCATTGCTCTTCTCTTTTATGAAAATGAGGATTTAGGCCCTATCCCATTCTACTTTAACCCCCTTTGAATGATTGACCCATCCTTTTTTTTATGTAGTGTTTAGTACCTAGAGACATTGGGTCTCAAGCTCTCTATTTTTTATTTGGGAGAAGAATCTTCATTCCATGAATATGGCTCTTAGTAATTCATCCAGACTCAAATTCAAATCCTCTGAGAGAGAGCTCCGAGATTGTCAAAAGTAGGTGAAAGAATTCAAATAAAAACTAGATGAAGACCATGTCTCTGTAGATTTTCTTCAAGAAGAGAAGACAATCTTACAAAATCTACAATCAACACTAAAAAAGGAGGAATATATGTGTCATCTCAAATCCTACATCCTTTGGATACTATCCAGAGACATGACTACATCCTTCTTCCATCACCAAACAAAGGCCAAAGTCTGGAAAAATAAGGTAGCAGAAACAAAGACAACAAAAGGGAAGCTCATCTCCTCATTTGAAGAAATTAAAAAAGTGGCCTTCAATAATTTTGGTGAATTATATTCTGAGATAGGGTAGGTAGGGATGTGTATCCGAGATCAAATTTTATCTCACATTCCTCCTCTGATAGGTCCTAAAGAGAACTTTAAATTAATATGACCTATATCAGAGGAAGAAATGTTTTAGGAAATTCATCAGTTTGAGCAGGATAAGGTTATTGGGCCAAATGGATTCACTGGATACTTTTGTAAAAGATGTTGGTATGTAATAAAATTTTATTTTATATGAATAAATATGTCCAGAATTGGTGAGAATTGGAGGTGCAAGCAACTCTTCCTTCCTTTCATTAATTCTGAAAGAGATGAATGCATTCTCCTTCTCAAGGTTCAGACCAATTCCTCTATGTAATGTCTCGTATGAAACTATTGAAAAAATAATATCTAACATACATTGCATAATATGATATCATCAAATTGGTGGGGGTTTGTGGAGAAGAGACAAATATTGAACAATATCATATTGGTACAAGAAGCAATACATTCCAGTAAGGCTAGGGGAGAGAAACTCATGATTATTAAGATAGACATGGAAAGTACATTTTATAGAGTTCACCACATCTTTCTTTTCAAATTTCATCGTAACTCTGGATTTGGACAAGATTTCATCAAATGGATAACAAAATCTATTAGTAGCCCATGGATTTCCCTTCTAGTAAAGGATTTCCCCATGACCTTTTTCAAAGCATCCAGAGGGCTACACCAAGTACTTTGCTCTCTCTCCTTTACTGTATGTTCTGATGGAAGAGTTCCTTAGTAGAAGAATGGAGAATGAGCACAAGATTGGGAAAATTCCAAGGCTCATAATTTTCAAAGGAGTAATGGAGATCAATCACTCCCAATTCGTAGGTGATACTTTTCTCCTGGGAGGAGATTCAATTTTCATTGTTCAATGATTTAGAGAAGTACTTAGCTAGTTTATAAAAGATTAAAGGGGGATAATAAATAGTGGGAAAACCCATCTCTATGCATGGAATGTTAGTGCTAGAGCGCTCGCGATGATTGCTAGGACCCTTCAGTTTATGTTTGTGTCAAATTGGCAATCCTTTAAATATATAGGAATACATATATGTCTCTTTTCTCTTCCTTTGGAAGCGTGGCATCTCATCGTCTCTAAAATCAAAGATAAATTGAAGAAATGGGGGGCACAATGGATTAACTCAATTGGTCACCTTATTTTTATTAATTCAGTCCTCTCAACGTTACCAATATTCCAATTCTCCTCCTTATTGGCCCCTATGGGCATTAAAAACTCCTTGTATCAACAATTAAGAAATTTTCTTTGTTGAGGAGGTATGAAAAATTATAAGAGTTTCCACCTAATCAACTAAAAAATTGTGTGTGCCCCAAAGGAACATTGGGGCCTAGGTGTAAAGGATATGATGATGATGAACAATGCCCTTGGAGATAAGCTATTGTGGAGGATGATTATGAGCATAAATGAGTGGTGGAAAAAAATTCTCCATTTAAATATTTTTCAAGAGATCGTCTCTATATACTTGAAAAATCCCCATCAACTCAAAAATGGTTCTTATATTTGAAAAGTAATTTAGGTGTACTTTCCCCTTCTTCAAAGTCTCATAACATGGATTCCTAAGATGGCAGAAACAGTGAATTATGGAAATATAATATCATTGGGAAAAACTCGATGATTCAATATACCTCCCTCCTCCCCCTTATGGATTGGTTGAAGGCCCAACAAAATTACTCCCTCTTTTTTATCTCTTCTTGGTGCAGAACTTATAGCTCATGTTTAGGATTGAATATAGGTGATGTACCTATTCATTTGAAGGATATTTCTCATGTCTTACTGCTTAAGCTTCAAGGAGCAATGCCCTGTTATGTGGAATAATCTGACAAAAGAGGACGGGGAGACCAGGGTTATTCTTTGCTTAAAGGATATGAATATCCTCTCCTTAAACTAGTGCTACCACCCAAATAAAAATATTTGACCAATATCTTGCATTTCGATGGAATTATAAAAACAAGCATATTATGATGTACCGTCAATTCCCATGGGAAAATCCTCATAGGGAAGAACATGTGCAAGAGTTGGTTTCTTCGTTGTACTAGGTTCATTCTATGTTGGTCTCATTGTGAAACATTTTCTCATATGTTTTTGGAATGTGAATTCCCTATGGTTTTGTGGTAAGATAGAATACAAGAACTTAGTTAGAGAATTAGTTGACTGGTTTTTGTAAGGCACCTTCTGAAAATATGGAAATATCATTATCAAGATGCACCAAAACATCATAGTTAAGAAGCAAATTTATAATCTTGTTGATCAACTCAAGGGTGTGATGTTTTTCAATAGGATTGGTTTGGAGTTAGGCTACCACCAGGTACCCATTAAGAAAAATAAATTTATAGAAGACTACCTTTAAGTATAAATAAGGCCTTTTCAAGTGGTTATTCATGCCTTTTGGCTTGATTAATTCTAAAACAATGTTCATAAATATGATGGATGAAATATTGTGGTTGTTCACAAATTATTTTATGGTTGTATATTTGGATGATATCCTCATCTTCAAAAAAAAATTGGGGAGAGAATCTGTAGCACATTCAACGACTCTTGAGGACCCTATGGAAGAACAAGTTATTTGCCAAAGAGAGATTCTCATATAGCACGCAAACAAAACATCATCTATGAAACATAATGGATGAACATGGTGTGCATGTGGATCCAACCAATATCCATTTAATTCACATTTGGCCAACCCCAATGAATATAATAGAGTTTTGTAGTTTCTTGGGCCTCACTATGATCTATCACAACTTTATGTTGAGGTTTTCTCATATTCCTTGGACCCTAATATAAGTTCCCAAGGGTGATACCAAAGGAAATTTCATTTGGGTCGATCCACAATAGAAAGGATTCAAAGATCTACAACATTGCCTTTTTTTTGTACCAAAACCCACTCTAGAAAACCTACAACAACCCTTGGATATTTATATAGATTATTATAATTGTGTTTTTGTTTCATTCCTCACTCGAAATGTACATTTGATTGCCTATCACGATGAGAGACTCTTTGATGCATTTCATAGGTAACCCACCTATGAGAAGGAAATGTACTCCATTATGAAGGCTTGTTGTAAATGGAATAAATACATCTCGGGGAAGTATATGGTTATCCACACTAATCACAATAACATATAGTTCATGCAAACACATAAAAAATTATATGATAACCACCATCAAAATCGATGCATGTATCTACAAGAATTCAACTTGAACATCACATACAAGAATGGAAGCATAAATTGAATTGCAAACTACCTCAACTAACCTTTGGTTATGGCACTCAATATTGTTCTCAACTCTTGTGGATGAAATACCTCTAGGAGGTCCCAATAGTGTGACATCGACCCTAGAATCATTGTTACCTATAAGACACTAGGAACAAGTAAACTAGTCTTGAAATTTGATCTCTAGGATGAACGTTTATGCCATCTAGGCAATCTTTGTGTTCCTTCAAGAAAGCATGAGAAGTTGATTTAGGAGGCACATTTTATTTTTGTGGCATGGAACTTGGTCATGGAAAATATAATGGAAGTACCGTAAAAGTAATTCTACTAGCCAAATCTTAGACATGATGTCAACACGTAGATTAAATCATGCACTAAATGTGTTTTCGCCAAACCTTCCATCATAAGAGTATCTTGTACACACATTTGGATACTCTAGATAAACCCTAGGAGTCTGACTCCATGGATTCATGTCCAACATACCTTCAACCAAGTTTAGAAATGACTATGTATTTGTGGTTGTTGATTGTTTCTTTAAGATGGTCATTTTGACACCCTATAAGAAGAGTATCGCAACAGATTCCATTGCTAATATCTTATTTGAGTGTATTTGGGTTCATTCTAGGATTGAACTAACCATTATTTTAGATAGGGATAGTAGGATCCTAATTATTTTCTATTACATCCTATGATTAATGATGGAGACCAAGATGACCCAATCAATTTCCTTCCACCCCAAAACCGATGGATAGAACGAGGTGATTCAATGGGATGATTTTTATAAATTGAGAATATACAACTATAGACATCCAAAACCATGGGATGAAAGCCTTCATTATATTCAACATACCACAATGTATCCCTTCATAACTCTATTGTCCATATCCCTTTTAAGACTTGCTCAAGATTCTAACCATTGATACTAATTGATGTAGTTCTACCCATTTCCTCTACAAAATAATAATCCTCCCATGCCTTGACAGAGGATAATAAAGTAGCTAAATTTGTTGAATAGATATAGCACATCCAGTAAGAAGTTTAAGATTTTTTGCAAAAAATCAATGTTAAGTACAAGTAGTTTCACGATCACCATAAGGTTCCACACAAGTTTTAGGTTGGGGATAAGGTATGGTTGCATTTGTAGAAATATAACCTCACAAGACCCCATTATAAGCTTCACCCACTCTAATATGGGCCTTACACAATCACCAAGGTTATAGAAGAGTATGTTTTTTAATTTAATACTACCCCTTTCATTGGCTTGCACCTTGTATTTGATGTGGAGTTACTTTGACCATATTTTCTACCTCTCTTGGACACCTTAGAGGTGTACAAGTACTTGGCCCCTATAAAAATTAATCTTAACTATAATGAGCAAGTGAAAATCAACTAAATCATGGATACTAAGATGAAGGGAACCCACTAAAAGAATATCCAACTCTATCAGGTCATTGAAGTAGGGAAACTTCTTCACTCGAAAAAGTGGCTCACTAGGAATTAGATTCAACAAAACATTTCCTATATGATGCAGGAACTTGACACAATGGGGGACATTGCTTACTAAGGGTGAATAGTTTATATAGGTGAATAATGGTGACCACCCACTCAATTATTTGAAATGATTCTATATATTGAAAGTTTTACTACAACATTTTAAATCCTAAATTTTCAATGCATTTTTTTGAGATTTTCACTTACATTTTTTTATAATTAATGTAAGCAACAAAATTTATAATTAAATGAGCTAACATTATGTTCAACCAATAAAAAATTAAAAATTTCAACTTCCATAAAATAAAAATTATTTTTTATTTTAAAAAAATAATTAAAATTAATAAAAAAAAAATTAAAAACTAAATGTATATGAAAGCAAAAGAAACTAATTGAAAGTCAAACAAATTTTTCTATTAAACAATTACAATATACAATTACAATATACATGGCCTATAAACAAACCAAATAACAATGTGCAAACCTTAATGTACAAAGATGTATTGTTTTGATCCCCTGATATTTATATAAGATATGAGATGTGAATAAACAATGTCTAACCTAAAGACTGATAAAGGATAAATATGTAATTTTATATGTTATGCAATACACAAATAAAATTTTCCACAAAACATATACAAGATAGAAATGTGTTTAACCATTTTAATCTTAGTTTTATTTATTTATTTATATATATATTTTTTCATAAAACATATACAAGATAGAAATGTGTTTAACCATTTTAATCTTAGTTTTATTTATATATATTTTTCTTTATGTATCATGTAAAACATAAAGAATCAAAATGCTAAAATATAAAAATTGTGTTTATATTTTTTAATCATGTAAAACATAAAGAGTCAAAATGATCAAATATGAAAATATAAAGATTGTGTTTTATAAAAAAAAAAATGGTTTATCTGTATTGCAATTTATAGAGTATAAAAATTAATAAAATTTTAGAGAAAATATGAATGATACTTATTTTTAAATATATAATTTGTAGTTTTTTTATTTTTGTCTATTATTTTTATGAATTAGGTAACCAAATAGTAGTATAGGAAAATTTTTATAAAATAAAAATTAATAAATAAATTAAATTAAAGTATAATAAACAAATGTAAGTAAGAAAGTTAGAAAAGATAAAGGAAAACTTTTATAGAATAAAACTAAATAAATAAATTAAATTAAAATACAATAAACAAATGTAGGGAAGAAAGTTAGAAAAGATAAATGGGAAAAATTTTAAATTATGAAAATATCAAAAAAAAAATTGCACACAAATTGTGTATATAGCCATACAATATGAAATTACAGGAATCACTATTTCAATTCAATGAAATGTTTTCAGTGACCATATAATATTGGATGGAATTCGTAAATAAAAAGAATTTTGATTCAACACAATGTTTGCAAGTATTTTATGGAATGCAAAGATTTGGATGGAATTCGTAAATAAAAAGTATTTCAATTCAACACAATGTGTGTAAGGACTATATGATGTTATGAAAAAGACAAAACATAATGAGCTATCAAGGAAAAAGTATAGACTTTATAACACATGCCTCAACTAGAAGAAGGTATTTGAAGGTAAAGAAAAAATACTATGGTTTCTCCATCCAAAACCAAAAATTTATACACGAGATTAATTAACATCATAAATCATTAACAAGAAACATTTAGCAACAAAGCTCATAAGAAATAATTTACGTCACTTTTTAATCTACATGGCTTTGTCCAAGCATCGGTTTTTAAAGAGCATTCTCATAGATGATGTTTGGGAAAGTCCTCTTTGATGAAAATACATATTAAAATGGATTCTAAATCAAACAACACCAAAGTAAGTAAGTCATAGTTACTTGCACTCTTTTTCTATTTTTTCTTTTATGCAAGTTTGTATTTGAAAATATTTGGAAATAGTTGTTTTTATTATAAAACTAAAAAATAGTTTTGAGAAATTAAAACTATATTCTAACTAACCTTAAGTTTGATAAAGACTTACGCACATTGGAAATTTTAATAATGGAGCACACAAGACAAGTACTTGGAATAAAAGGATTTAATCCATATTCAATACAAGTATTCATCTCATGATATCAATTTATAGTAAATGTATTTGACGACCTCTAGATCTAGATCTCATTGACAACTAATTAGTGGATAATAACAACACCTCATCAATGGATAAGGATGACAACTTAAAAGAAGGTAGTCTTAAAGACTTTGTCATTGTTTAGGGACTCACAGTTTAACATACTCCTCTCCAATCACAAGTATGAATAATTATACCAGTAAGGCAATAATCGCTAGTGCATAAACTGGTATCATTTCAATCTTTGATTTAAAACTTTTGAATTGAGATTTGATGAATATATGCCCAAAAACGACCAATATGGATGTTAAATTGTTAATGTTAAATGAAATTTAAAGAGGGTAGAATTTTTGGAAGTGAACAATGTCCATGTTTTAACATTCTCTAATTACTTGATCATTTCCAAGTAATTTGGCTAGAAGAAACTAGCGTCTTTTGCTAATTGCTCAAAAAATGTGATCGCTGTTCTACTCTTGGTGAAAAATATGACCACCAAATTTCTCTCCGAATTTACACACAGTTAGGTATCAAATAACATCCCAATGAATAATTGAAGAACAATTAGATGATTCTAAATTTCGTGCTATGACTTCCCCATTATGTTGATTTGATGAGATTGATTGATTGAATTGTAGGTGTCCTATTGACGAGACCAATTGTCATGTTATAATTTCTAAATTTTGGTTGGATTTTGGTTGAGATAACTTCTAAACTTTAAGTCTCACTATCACCATTGATGTTCTTCCCTATCAAGTGCAAGGTGAGAATATTTTTGAAGGGACCCAAGATTGAACTTTAGGATTCTTCCATTCTTCAATGGATGATCATTGTATTTGGTGGTTCTTTGGTTGAACACAAACCATTTTGACTTGATTAATGTGTTGGTTTTGGCTAACCACTAACTATTTTGATTTCATCAATGTAATCCTCCCTTTGAGTACAAGAGAGTACATTTATGTTTAAATCATGTTTCAATTTAAAAGACATGTAGAATTTGGACCCAATCACGTCCAAAATGGTCATCTAGAATTTTTTTTTGAAATCCTTATGATTTTGTGATTCCTCCACGCAATTGTGTCTTTATGCATGTCTTAACTGGATGATAAGACTTATGCAACTTCTTGATTTTTTTATTCCAGTGCTAAGAACTTATCCAACCATAATGAATTATTGATTTTTTATCATTTTTCTTCTTTCAACATCTATTTGAATGATGATTTGTCTTCCCATAATGAAGACAAGGATATAGATTAAACCATTGATTCTCCATGTGACCAAATCAATGAAAATGTTGGCTCTCAATTTTTTCTCAATATGTTTAGCATCAATTGTATCATTTACTTCATTAACTTCTAGAGTCTTCAAATTTTCATCAAGAAATCTTGCACTCACAAATTGAACAAGTTTGATGTAATCTATAATATGAAAGTTGTTTCCTTTGTCATATCCTAAGCCATGTCAATTCTTATTGAATTTCAATTCTTCCCAAGGTCTAGTGGAAATATCATTTTGATGTTCTTCATAAAAATTTTATTTCAAAACTTCAAATTCATATTTATTTTTGTTGTTATCACTTTTTGTTTATGCTTGTGACTCATATTTAACAAAAAATTCCTTCATCAATTCATTGTATGATTCCATGTCATGATTAGTTAAGGAATCATCAATCATAACTTTTGTTTCTTATGTATCAACTTTGTATCACAAATAATATCAACCTTTTGTGTTAGATAATTTGTGTCAGAAGTTGCATTAACATTTTCTATGAGGTCATTTGTTGCACATGTTGCATCAACTATGTTCTTAATATGTTGCCCATTTTTAATTACTATTACTTGAATTGCTTCAATCAATCTATCTTTTAGATCAATTTTCTTGTGAAGACCAATAACCCAATTATCCAATGCATGTAAGGACTCTAATAGTTCTTTGATTTCTAGATTGACGTTTTGCAAATACTTTCCTCCTTTACCCATTTTTTTATTTTTAAATGCTTCACACTCATGTGTACTCATTCACTTGCAATTGTTTCATTTATGTCGTACTTGCTTGCTAGTTGTTAATCTTATATTGTATCTTCGTACAATTCGATTATGAGATTCAATGACTTATCCTTAAAAAAAGACTATTGAATTTGACATTTTAACAATTCTCCGTGAATATTAGAGGAACTAACAACTCTTTATGCTCTCGTTACATGAGATTACATACTGCTTTGTAGAAGATTGAATTGATGCATGTCTTACTTTAATCAAGTTTTTATGCCTTGCTACACCATGTGTGTATTGTTTGTAAATTAAATGTGTTATGTTTGCTAAATTAAATATGTTAAAAAATTAGACACAAAACATCAAAACATCCAAAAAATCATACACAATTGTACACAAGTACAAGTATCCTTAAACCTCCTTATTCAAATTTAAAAGATACACGTCAAACAAAAACAATTATTATTCTCGATACAATTAACTCTTAACATTTAATATCACAAGATAGAGATAAAGGATGCAATCATCACACAAAAACCTTAAAAAAAAAAAAAATTATTATTCTTGATACAATTAAGTGTTAACACTTAATATCACAACAATAAGTCTTAACACTTAATATCACAAGAAGTGATTATATTTTCACTAAATGATTGAATGATTTCAAATCTAGGGTACATTCATTTTTTTAACCAAAAGAACTTTCATTGAACCTTC
Source organism: Picea glauca (assembly GCA_000966675.3). Classification (NCBI taxonomy): domain Eukaryota; kingdom Viridiplantae; phylum Streptophyta; class Pinopsida; order Pinales; family Pinaceae; genus Picea; species Picea glauca. The sequence continues at coordinate 153,348 of JZKD02S0268860.1, forward strand.
CACTATCGTGGTTCCTTTATTTCAAAAGTATTTAATGTTTGGAAAGATCTCCATAATCCTTTTTAAAAAAATAAAAAAAATTAAAAGTCAACAAACCAAAAAAAAAAAGTCTGCAAACAAAAAAAACGTATCTCAAAATCAATAAACAAAAAAAAAGTGTGCAAACAAAAAAAACGTGTCTCGAATGATCGTCTACAATAATTGATGATACAGTCCTGGTAGTTGACAATATACTCATTCACTATCATAATTAACAATACACTCATCCACTATCATAGTTGTCAAAACGTTTCACGCAAAGACTTTCCTTCAACGTTAAGTTTTAACATTGATCCTGATTAAAAAACGATGGTCTGTATTGAATATAAACGCAATTATCTTCGTTCGTTCCAAGACTGCATGTGGGATAGTGGAGTTGTTGCGCGTGTGGAATCCCATTTTTTTTTTTTTCGCCACTCTTATGGATGGTGATTATGTGCGTCTGTCTCATCTTCTCGTTCTAGTTGATGCATGGGGTCTTTTGGTTGATAGTTTGGGTTCATTCAACAATGCACCAAGCCAAACGGAAAATCTCCCCTGCACACAGGTTCCACGGATCAAGTACCCAGGGCTTGATGGAAGCATTGTCAGCACCCTCAATTCAGCACAGGTTCCACGGATCAAGTACCCAGGGCTTGATGGAAGCATTGTCAGCACCCTCAATTCAGCAATCTGTAAATAGAATGCTTTGCAAAACGTATTTCTAGAAATCAAAAGCACCCCATTATCCATAAAATGCTGCCACTAATAGCAGCAGTTCTTTCTAATTGCACAGGTTAAATAGCAATCGGTCCGCTCTCGAGAGCATGTTCAATTAGATATTCGAAATCAGATATTGGGTATAAATATCGCCAAATGTTACTTCTTTGAATCTGATTGATTCTGGTCATTGATAGTATCTCCATCAATTTAGCCTGTAGACACCATGTCTCAGCCAAAAAGAGTGATCTGGATCAGAAGAGAAGATTGGCATGTATAAATCAACACGTTCATCTTTGCATTCTTTTGGATGGATGCTCCATGCCAAAAAATTAAAATTAAGTATCGCACACATATTTTAGCAAATCGACTTGAAATTAAATTCTCTGCAACCAATCAAATTCAAATCTGATTCGGACCAGATCGCGAGAGGACAGGGAAATAGCTTTTCTAATGGACTCCAGATCGCGTCTATGAGACAAAATATCAATACCACCCTTTTTATTTAACATCAGTCATCCTCTCTAACCCACATGAAAGCCACTGCAAATGACTAATAATAGGATCTAAATGCAAAATTTTGTGGCAAGCTCTTTTGCTGAATCCTCCCCCTGCATCTCTATCCTTCAATGAAATTTGTTTAGGAGAAACCTCTAAAGAAATTTTATTGATGCAAGACACTTGCTTCTCACATTTCAGAGGTTCGACGGGTAAAACATTTTCTGGGTCTCATACAGAAGGTCCACCTTATTCTAAACTTCAGTCATAATTTCAAATTTCTTAGCGGAAACATCGATCTGTTCAAAGTGTGCCAAAACAGAACGTCATCGCTCTTCTGCATTGAGTGCGCTACTGTCTACAACATGCATAAGAAGGTCTGCTTCTATCACGTAAGTTAGATGAAATGTTGTTACTAACTATATGGGTAGATGAAATGCTTCTACTAAATATATCACACAGAAATGATTTATGTTAAGCACCAAGAAATATATTTCATAGGCGTGGATTCAGGGTTGCAAAAGTTTATATCAATGTGAAGATTGCTTCGTGAAAGAGCAGCCACCAGAGATGATTTCCGAGCATTTGCATATCCAATAAATGCTACGATAGGAAGGCCGTGACCATGTCCAAGGTATAAGTTGCTTTGCAAAGCAGAACTATGGAATCCTAGGTTTCTAACTGGCCTGAGGTATAATTGTTGTAAAAGGTAGGAAATATCTAGACGGATGGTCGTGTCGCTGCTCTTACATATTTGCTAAACTAGAAATGCTCACATCATAGAATGAGGAGGTTGAATAGCTCTACTTGTAGGGTTTATAACAACAGTGTGCACAACCCCTCCCACTTCTTCCATCATAATATCAGTTTCTTGCACCAAATTCCAATACCATGATATAGAAGGACAGATGGAATGATAGTTAACCTGATCTCATTTAACCAAGTTGCCAATGGGTTATCAGTCCAAGTGTTCACAACTTAACATTGGTTGCCAGTCTGATCCATTCTCACAACACTCATTCTCACAACACTGCTTTCTTCCTTAGATCCTTTCAAACCATACCCTCATCAAGTCCATGAGCAGGCCCATTGGCCTCAATCTCTGGGGATATCCTCGTCGATCATGGCATTGATTGGATTCGATGAGGAACACCATGATCAGGCATAGGCATAGCAACCATAGCCTGTGTGTGTAAATACCAAGCATATGATGTAAGTAGTCGAGCACAGATATGAAGGATTCCAGTTTTATTACATGGTCGTGAGCTTTGCTTTAGGGACGGAGTTATCCCACATTCAGCAGGTTGAGTGATAAAGACAGTTTCAGTATGACGAGTTAATTATATTGGCCTCTCTTTGTGGTCTTGGTCTTGATTTGGATCATTAATCATTCTTTGGTCAGGTATTTTGTTGCATGACTTAAAATTTGGTCATGGGATTTTGTTGCATGAATTAAATTTGGTCAAATTTGGTCATGGATTTTAGTGCACGAACTTAAATATTTTGATTTAAATTTTTTAGATTTTGTTTAAATTTTGAACATGGATTTTGCTGCATGACATAAAATTTCAATAATAGTGAGAACCATGAAATAATTTCAATAATAGTGAGAACCACGAAATAATTGATACGAAGTGAGAACTACGAAATAAAATTTCAATAATAGTGAAAAAATTGGACGAGAAACAGATTGGACTTCAAATTTCAATAATAGTGAGAACGACGAAATAATTGAGAATTTTGTTCCATGACTTAAAATTTGGTCATGGATTTTGGGGCATGACTTAAAATTTTTGTTTGGATTTTGTTACATGATTTAAAATTTGGTCATGAATTTTGTTGTATGACATAAAATTTCAATAATAGTAAAAACCACAAAATAATTGATTCGAAAATTGAGGATTTTGTTGCATGATTTAAAATTTGTGTCGTGGATTTTTTTGCATGACTTAAAATTTCAATAATAGTGAGAACGAAGAAATAATTGATACAAAACAGATTCGATTTAAAATTTCAATAATAGTGAGAATTGAGGATTTTGTTGCATGACTTAAAATTTTGTCATGGATTTTGTTGCATGACTTAAAATTTCAATAATAGTGAGAACAACGAAATAATTGATACAAAACAAATTTGACTTAAAATTTCAATAATAGTGAGAACAATGAAATAATTGAGGATTTTGTTGCATGACTTAAAATTTGGTCATGGATTTTGCTGCATGACTTAAAATTTCAATAATCATGAGAACAAATAAATAATTGATACAAAATGGATTCAAAAGTTGATTGGGGAAATACACCAACAAGATTGCATGACTTGAAATTTCAATAATAGTGAGAATGACAAAATAATTGATACGAACAGGACTTAAAATTTCAATAATAGTGAGAACGGCGAAATAATTTATACAAAACAGATTCAAAAGTTGATTGGGGAAATACACCAACAAGAGCACTAGAGAACAAGGTGTTGATTAAGGTTGGTTGTCATTGATGTCAACCCTTGAAGAAAGCCCAACAACACAAAGGGCTGGGTAATGGACCCAAGATTGTTTGATGTAAAGATGACTCATTATTGTCTTGTCATGGTTGATAAGAAGTAAAGATGGATGAACTCCAAAGTGGTCCCCTTATGGTGAAAGCCCTCACGGGAAGATGCTTTGTGGAGTAATAGAACCCATTCTTAATTGTGGAATAATGAAATCCTAGATGGATAGTACTTGTCATTCCATTTCCGATGGTGTGTGGAATATCACATAATTCTCTAACCATGAGGAGTTATGTGACGTTCCACATACCACCAAAAATGGAATGACAAGCACTATCCATCTAGGATCTCATTATTCCACAATTAAGCATGGGTTCTCTTACTCTGAAAAGCGTCTTCCCATGAGGGCTTTCACCATAAGGGGACCACTTTGGAGTTCATCCATATTTACTTCTTATCAACCATGACAAGACAATAATGAGTCATGTTTACATCTTCTCTTTTGATGTAACATTTGCTTCCAAAAACTCTGAAGTGCTTCACATTTGTTGGTCTTCCTTCCATAGCTCGTAGGGAGTTTTATCAGTGTTGTTTCTGAGCATTACTCTGTTTTGAATGTGAAATGTTGTATGCACTACTTGTGTCCAAAATATATCTGTCAATTTGGAATCCATTAGCATTGTTCGAGCCATTTCTTGTACTGTCCTATTCTTTCTTTCAACAACTCCATTATGTTGAGGTGTCCTAGCAATGAAAAATTGCTTTTTTATTCCATGACTGCTACAGTAGTCCATAAATTCCTTTGAAGTGACCTCTCCTCCATTGTCAGATCTCAAACATTTGATTCTTGAATCCATCTCATTTTCAACCATTTCCTTGTAGATCTTGAAGTTTTCAAAAGCTTCTTACTTTTTCTTGAGAAAGCAAACTATAGTCATTCTTATATAATCATCAACTAATAACATAAAATATTTTTCACCTTTTAAGCCCTTTGTTGTAGTTGGTCCAACTAGATCAGTGTGCACAATTTCTAGTGGTCTTGTTGTTGAATATTTCTTTGATTTGAACTTGGTCTTTATTTGCTTTCCTTGTTGACAATGCTTGCATAAAGTGTTGGTTGGTTTTGTGATCTGGGGCATTTCTCTGTCTGCTTGTCTTTTACTGACTTTGGCAAGGTTATCAAAATGCATGTGACCCATTCTTCTATGCCATAAGCAACTTTCATATTCCTTTGCTATACAACACTTTTCATTACCAATTTCACTTAACAAATATATGTTGTTTGAAGTTCTTGCAGTTGTACCAACCAATTTCCGTGAACCTTTTTTTCTTATCTCACACTTTTCTAAATCGAAAGTAAGTTTATGACCTTGGTCACACATTTGAATCACACTTAGAAGATTATGTTTCATATCTTCTACCAGTAGAACATTTTGTGTCTTTTCATTCTTGTTCCCAATTCGGATTGTGCCTCCTCCAATGATTTTGGATGAATTATCATTTCCGAAGGAGACTGGTCCATTTTTTCTTTTCGTAATGTAAGAAATTTGTCTTTATCACATGTCATGTGTCTTGAACATCCACTGTCAACATACAAACCATGTTTGTTCTTCTTATCTTGTAGAGCGACTGTACATTCTTCATTGGTATACTGATCTTTCTTTCTTATCCATGTCATTTTTTGAGGTTCTTGTATGTGACTGTTGTTATTCTGTTGAGGTTCTCTAGGAGGGACTATCATTCTGCAATCTTTGTCCATGTGTCCAAAATTGTTACATTTGTAACATTCCACTTCAGTGCTCAAGGATTTCAAACCTGTTGTAACTTCTTCTTTGTGTGTCACTAGATCTCCTTGAATAATCCTTTTGTGTATAACTCTCAAAGTTGTTATTGTTCATGTTGTTAGCTCTGCAATTCAAAACTTTATGTCCAAAATTATTACATGCATAACATAAACCAAAAAATATAGTTTGATGCCTGGGAGTTGAAGATATTATGAAAGGAGGTGCTCTTATAAATTCTTCTTCTTCTTGAGGCCTATTTGTCTATTGTTGATTCTGAAATCTGAATCTTCTTGGTGGAGGAGTGTCCCTGCAATCTTCCTTGTATATCTTCCTATCCTCTTTGGTTGTTTATGCATAGCTCTTTGGATTTGTTTCTTGCTCTGTTGTTTTGGAGCTTGATACCTTTTTTGTCTGATTGTATCCAAGTCCGGACTTGTCAAAATGAGATCTTTGACTGTTGGTATTGTCATCCAGAGCTTTTGAGCTATTCTACTTATTTTTCTTTTGGATATCCTTTCTTAGTGTGACAACCTCTGCTTCCAAGTTTCCAATGATCTTGTCTTTTTCTTCTAGTTGTTCTTTGAGTGATTCTTCAATTCATTTATCTTCTTCTATTTGAACCTTCAATTTTGTTATCATTTTTTCTAGTTCTCGAGTGTCATTTTTCTTGTCTAGTTATGCTTCTAGTTTTTTGTTTTTCTTCTTTTCTCTTTTGATAACTTCTATGGCACACATTAATTCTTCTCGATAGTCAACTTCTGTCTATTCAATTTCTTCTTCGACTTGTTCACATTCTTCTTTGACTTCTTCATATTATTTTTCAGAGTCTTCTTTGTCAGAGTCTTTACTGCCATGAATAGAACTCTTCATGTCTCATTGTCACTGACTTCATCTTCATCTAATGATGAGATGTCTTCTTTGGTGTATAATCTTTTCTTGAAAAATTTCTTTGTAGTTCTTTTGCCTTTATATGTGTGTTTTCCTTTTGAGTAACCTTCATCATTTCTCTTTTTCTTATGAGGAAATTTGTTAGCAAAATGACCAATACCATCACAATTAAAACAAATAAAAGGGATCTTACCTCTATACCTACCGTTGGTTCCCTTGTTCAGTCTTTTGACGAACTTGGCAACTTCTTCATCATCTTTCAAGGCGTCATTGTTGCTGCTATATTCTTCTTGTTCCTTTTTCTTTTTCTTTGATCTTTTGGATGCCTTGAAGGCTTCTTCTTTTACATTTCGATTTTCCTGCTCAGTTCTCATTTCATATGATGTGAAGATTCCATGCAGTTCATCCATGCTTCTTGAGTCCAGATCCGATCTTTCTTCTAGTGCTGATATTTTAGGGTTGAATATCATAGGAAGAGATCTTAGTATCTTTTGAACAATTACAGATTCTTCAATTTCTTCTCCCAATCCTATTATTGCATTCATTGTTTCATCGACTCGTAAGAAGTAGGCTACGATATCCTCATCTTCCTTCATTTTTAGTTTTTCGAACTGACCTCTGTAAGTCTGAAGCTTTGTTGCTTTGAATTGTGTATCTCTTTCATAAATGTTTTGAATCTTGTCCCAAATATCTTTAGCAGATTTACAGTGTGCAACTTTGGTGAATACTGTATCACTGAGACCATTCAAAAGTGCATTTGTGTCTTTGGAATTATTCTCACTGAGTTTTACTGCTTTGTCATTTGTTGGTGAAACTATTGTTGTTGTGTATCCATCTACAATTGATTTCCAAACTTGAAATCTATGTGCCTGTATATATGTCCTCATCCTTATGCTCCAAAAAGCATACTTCTTTCCATCAAACTATGGTATTCCACTTTTATATGAGTTGGTACTCTCCATGATCTACCTTTCAGTGGTTAAAATGATTTTTGAAGGAACCTCCTCTGAAACCACACTGATAAAACTCCCTATGAGCTATGGAAAGGAAGACCAAAAAATGTGAAGCACTTCAGAGTTTTTGGAAGCAAACGCTACATCAAAGGAGAAGATGGAAGAATGAGAATGTTTGAATCTCGTGTGGAAAAATGAATACTTGTTGGTTACTCAAGTACAAGGAAATCATACAAGTATTACAATCTAAGATTGAACAAAGTTGTGGAAAGAATCAACGTAAAAATTGATGAAATAGGTAGACCACAATCAAAGGAAGAAAAAAACAAATCAATGGAACAAATTTTCGAAGAAGAAGATGAAAAAGAAGTAGAAGAGTAAAATGAATATGAAGAGAATCCGACAGAAGCAGAAGAGCAAGTTTAGAAAGTATCTCCAAAGACACCTAGCAAACAAGTACAGAAGAATCATCCTTCAGATCAGATTATTGGAAACAAAGATGCAAGAGTTGAGACTAGAAGAGAAATCTGTTCACTAGAACAAACACACCTAGCACTCTTATCTACAATTGAACCAAACTGTTTTGAACAAGCCAACAAGGATGAATTTTGGAATAACGCCATGGGTGAATAATTGGATCAAATAGAGAAAAATGACACTTGGTAATTGGTTCCAAGACCAAAGAATAAGAATGTGATTGGCACAAAATATGTTTTCAAGAATAAATTAAATGAAGATGGACAAGTTACAAGGAACAAAGCTAGATTGGTATGTAAAGGATATGCACAGATTGAAGGAATTGACTTTGAAGAGACATTTTCCCTAGTTTCCAGAATGGAAGATATCCGTTTACTTTTAACTTATTCATGCTCCAAAAATGTTAAAGTATATTAGATGGACGTAAAATCATCTTTTCTGAATGGGGAACTTGAAGAAAAAGTCTACATTGAACAACCAGAAGGATTTCAGTTGTCAAAGAACACAGACTATGCATGTAAATTAAAGAAGGTCGTGTATGGTCTAAAATAGGCTCCTAGAGCATGGTACTCTAGACTGGATAAGTATCTGCAACAGGAAGTGTTCAGAAAAGGAAGTGCAGACAACAATATCTACATCAAGGTAAGTCAAGGTAATATTTTATTAATTGATGTTTATGTTGATGATATTATTTTTGGTAGTAATGATGACAGGTTAAGCCAGATATTTGCAAAAGACATGCATAATGAATTTGAAATGTCGTTACTTAGAGAACTATCCTTCTTTCTGGGACTTCGGATACGTCAAAGTAACCAAGGAATTTTTATTTCTCAAACCAAGTATATCAAAGAAATTCTAAAGAGGTTTGGAATGGAATATTGCAAACCAGTTATCACTCCCATGCAAACCAGTTGTAAGTTGAGAAAAGATGATGATTCGAAGTCTATAGATCAGAGGAAATATAGGTCAATGATTGGCAGCCTATTATATGTGACAACATCCAGACAAGATGTAATGCAATCAGTTGGACATGTGGCACAATTTCAAGCAGTACCAAAGGAATCGCATGTATTACCAGTAAAGAGGATTTTTAGATATCTCAAAGGAAAAAAAGAGTTTGGATTATGGTATCCAAAAGGAAAAGATGTATCACCTATTGCCTACACAGATGCAGATTGGCAGGTTAAATTGATAACCGATGAAGCACTAGTGGAGCAATGTTCGACTTAGGTGAGTGTTTGGTATCATGGCTAATCAAGAAACAATCATTAGTATCTTTATCTACAGCCGAGGCAGAGTATATTGTAGTAGAAACATGTTGTACATAGGTTATTTGGATGAAACAAACTTTGAAAGATATACAGGTTGAGTATGTGAGCCCATTCCAATATATTGTGATAATACAAGTGTCATCAGTATCTCAAAAAACCCGGTGATGCACTCCAATACAAAGCACATTCCAATCAAGTATAACTTTCTATGAGAACAGGTTGTAGGAAAGAACATCAGAGTTGAGTATGTGGGCACAAAAGAACAAGTGGCAGGCATCTTTACAAAACCACTTCCATGATAAGCCTTTGAATATCTTTGCCAAAGACTTGGATTTATTTCTACTCCAAAATGAATGTTTTTTGAATGATTATCTTATATGTCTTATATGTACACGAGGAGGCACCATAAGAGGACAGTTCAGTGAGGGGGAGTAGCCCCAAATGGAAAGATACATTTGCCATCAATGCCAAAGGGGGAGATTGTTGATTAAGGTTGGTTGTCAATGATGTCAACTCTTGAAGAAAGCCACACAGCACAAAGCTTTGGGTAATGTACCCAATATTGTTTGATTTAAAGATGACTCATTATTGTCTTGTCATGGTTGATAATAAGTAAAGATGGATGAACTCTAGAGTGGTCCCCTTATGGTGAAATCCCTCACGGGAGGATGCTTTGCGGAGTAAGAGAACTCATGCTTAATTGTGGAATAATGAGATCCTATATGGACAATGCTTGTCATTCCATTTCTGGTGGTATCTGGAATGTCACATAAATCCTCACAGTTAGAGAGTTGTGGCCATGAGAAGTTGGAGACCCTAGGTTTGGGTAATGGACCCAGGTTTGTTTGATGGATAACAGTATGAGTTATGATATATTTTCAAATAATATTGTTCTATATGGATAGTAAATGTCATTTTATTTCTGGTGGTATGTGGAATGTCACATAACTCCTCACGGTTTGAGAGTTATGGCCTTATGAAGTTGGAGGACCCTTATATGTCATCTAGAAGCCCCAAAAGGTCAAAGTAGTCA
>JZKD02S0268860.1:180135-209546 GCA_000966675.3 Picea glauca
CTCCTCTGTGTCTCAGCATCTGCACTTCTGAACTGCGTGACAGCTCCGTGTTTCAGCATCTGCATCCCCGGACTATGTAGTTGCTCCGTGTTTCGGCATATGCGACCTTAGACTTGTGGCAGTTCCGTGTTTCAGCATATGCATCCTTGGGCTGTGTAGCAGCTTCCGTGTTTCAGCATCAGTTCAACAACAACTTTGGACAACTCTGTGTTTCAGCATTGGTCTTGAATACTATTCTGCAGATATAGACACTTATGCACTTCTAATCAATGGTTAAGTCCAAAAGTAATGTAAAGTATTATGCAAAACAGATTAAGCATAYAATAATGAGAAAGGAYGTTGTATACCTTGGAATGATCAGGTGAAGTGATATTATGAGTCTAAATACTAGTGATGAAGGGTATAATAATGGCAAAAAGTATGGGCAAAAAGGTGCAATATGTGGTCCTAACAGAAGCCATCTCATAATCCTTGTTCTTTATGTTGATGACCTTTTCCTTATTGGTAGTGACTCAAAACCTTTAAACCATGTGAAAACCAGCCTTAAGAAGACATTTGAAATGACAAACTTTGATTTTTTCACTATTTCCTTGGCCTCCAAGTTTTGCAAACCAATGAAGAATTTTTTCTTTCCCAGTCTAAGTATGCTTGTGACATTTTTCATCTCTTCCACATGGAATATTGTAAACCACCCCCTTATCCCTTTGAGTATGTATTCAAGCTTTTTGCCACCTGTACTTCTCCCGAAGTTTATTCCACTTTGTACTGTCAGTTAGTTGGAAGCCATTGAAATATTGTAACTTCAAAGAATATTCTAATTATATTTCAATTATTATATTATAGATCAAATCCCCTTTTGTGGATTGATCATTTCGGGTCTTGTATAAGACCAAATCCCCTTTTGGTGATTCTTCAAACTATATTTATATGGTGGTAATTGTAAAGTCGACCCCTAGGGTTTATAAAGTGGTTTTAACCACTTTTGGAAGAATTGATACCTACTAATTAAAGAGACATAACCCTAATACCTCTTGACTAGTGTTTATAAGTGAGGATGGTGCCTCATTTGTTCACTCAGTCACTCACACTTCTAGTATGCATCTTTTGAATATATCTACAGTTGCAATAAGAAAAAGAGAGAGGTGCATCCTCAATCCTATTTTATTTTTGGAGGTTTGGTATTAGTATTGGCATTGTATTGGAAATCTATTATTGAGGATGTTTTTGTTGGGTTTTCTCCCCCATGAGGGTTTCCAAGGATAAAATGTTGTGTACCTTGTGATTATGTTTCTTTCAATGATCTCTATATGTTGTTGTTTTTAAAATGCATTGATAACCTAATAAAAACAATGAAATTAACATAGTTTCAGAGCTTTATTGAATAGAGCACCTTTCACTAGGTATCCAAAAATGTCATTGTTGTCATACAAGGAAATTAGGGCTTTTTATTGAAGAGGTATTATGACTAAAAACCATCTAGAAAAGTGTGCCCTACCCTAGCGCATCATTTGGCATATTGAGTGCACATTTTCAATGACCAGAGCCTCCATAAATTAAACCCCTAGTTTTGACTAGTAACAGAAAACCAAAAAAAAGAAAACCAGAGGTAGTACCAGTCTAGATTTGCGCAGGTCAAGTTTCAAGGTGTAAAAATTGGATTTTTTTAAAATAGAAAACTCCAACCTACTCACCTCAGCCTAGTGCATATCCTGGTATGTTCAGATTCATTTCCTGATAACTTTCATTTTTTGGTCATTTTCCAAGCTCCAAGTCAAGATGTATGCAAGAACCAAGCTTGTTGACAAGTTAGAAGGTGCGGAAAACTTTTGTGCCGACAAGTAAATATTTGGACTCGTTCTTGAAGAGAATGACCTTGTAAAATTCATAAAAGAAAATGTACTAGAACCTGAAGAAGATGCATCCAAAGCAAAGTATAAGAAGGGTATGGTTAGGGCCAAAAGGATCATAGCAAACTCAATTAAGATCACTTTGTCCCTCAAGTGTCTTATAAGAATACTCAAAAATAGATGTTTGATGCCCTAACCAGAATTTATGAAGGAAAGAACATCAACCAAAAGATGAACTTGAGAACCCAACTCAAGAATACAAAGATGCATAAAGGAGAAACAATTCAAGACTATTTCTCTAGGGTAACTCATTTCAAAGAACAATTAGAAGCAATTGGAGACAATTTGTATGAATATGATCTCGTCATTACAAATCTTAATGGTATTATAAGACCTTTGGATGCCTTCATCCAAACTATATGTGCAAGAAAAGAGAAACTTCAATTTAACAGTCTATGGGAAGAATGTGTTCAAGAAGAAGCAAGAGTGGCCAACCAAGAAGTCGTACCATTAAGGGATGAAGATCAAGCCCTAGATAATAATGCTAAAGGAGGAAAGAAAAGTTCTCATTTCCAAAAGGAGACCCACATTCATAAATAATCCCACTCTCCAAATAGATTCACCCACATCCATAAAGAATCTCACCCTCCAAGGAGATTCCAAAAATATCATAAGGGTCAAAGAAAAGAAAAATATTTCTCCTCTTATCAATGTTATCATTTTGATAAGATGGGACACATTGATAAGATTTTTTCTACCATAAGGGAATAATACAAGAAGAGAAATAAAAAAAGACATCATCCCCATGCAGTTGAAGATGATGAGTCACCCAAGAAATTTACTAAAGAAGAGATTGAAGACCATGTCTTGTTTTCATCTCTCTTAGGATCTATGACACCTGGAGAGGATACTTGGATTATAGACAGTGGTGCCTCAAAGCACTTGATAGGTCAAAGAGACATTCTCTCTAGTCTTACAGAAAAGGACTTCCCCCAGAAAGTTTCACTTGGAGATGATTATCAGTACCTTATCAAAGGAATGGGAGAATCCACCTTCAAACTGGATTTAGGGACTCCGATGAGAATGAAGGATGTATTTTATGTACCGAGTTTTACAAAGAACTTAGTTTCTATCTCAGCTCTAGATAATAAAGGTTTCATGGTTTCATTCATATATGGTCAAGTTCTTATGTGGCCTAAAGGAAAAACCATAGAATATGCAATTTTTATTAGAAATGAAGAAGGTGGTTTGTACAAGTTAAAAGGTCACTCAGATACATCCTTGACTCGCTCCACTGAGTGTCCTTGTGAACTTTGGCATAGAAGACTATCTCACATTAACTACAAATCCTTACCATATGTAAGCAAGGTAGTTACAGTTTTACCAGAATTTAAGGTTGATCATGAAGGTGTATGCAAGGGATGTGCACAAGGAAAGAACATAAAGAATCATTTCCCAAAGAGCAAAAGTAAAGCATAAGGAGTCTTGGAGCTCATCCACTCAGATGTATGTGTTCCAATGCCATCAACCTCTCTAAGAGGGTATGTGTATTGTGTCATTTATTGATGATTTCTATCGTAATACTTGGGTTTATTTATTGAAATAAAAATATTAAGTACTTGAAAAGTTCAAGGAATTCAAAGCCTTGGTAGAAAACATCTCCGAAAGAAAAATCAAGATACTCATGTTAGATAATTGAGGATATTACACCTCAAATGAATTTGGAAGTTTTTGCAGAGGTTTCAGGATTAAGAGGGAGCTCACCACTCTCTATAATCCTCAACAAAATTGTGTAGCGGAAAGAAAGAGTCGAACAATTATGGAAGCAATGAAGACTATGATTCACGATCAAGATATTCCAATGCACTTATGGGATGAAGCATCAAGAACAACAGTTTATGTCCAAATTTTTCTATCCCATAGTGCACTTGGATTTAAACCCCAAAAGAAATGTTCACCGGAAAGAAGCCATAAGTAAGCCATCTAAAAATATTTGGTTTTTTAGTGTTTGTACACATTCCGAAAGAAAGAAAGACTAAGCTGGATCCTTCAAGAAAGAAGGGAATATTTGTTGGATACTGTGAGGTCTCTAAGGCCTTCATAATTTACATACCAGGTTACCATCATATTGAGATCAACAGAGATGTAACCTTTTATGAAGATGAAACACTCAAAATATCAAGGAAATGCTAGCTTGAAGAAGTATATGAAGAAGAACTTGTAGCTCCCAGAGTTGTAGAACCAGTGAAGGAAGTTACAGTTACTCTTGATGATGATATTCCAGAAGATCATGATATGGTGGAATCTCAAGAACCTCCCCATATGATGATATCTCACAAGAGAAATCCATCTTGGGTTAGTGAATGTATTCAATATGGAGAGAAGTATTGTGCCTCAGAAGGAACCGTGAGACAAAGTAAGAAACCTAAGCCATTCTCCAGCTATATGGCCTTGATGTGTGATCTCATAGAAAAGGAACCTACTTTCTTTGAAGAAACCATTCATAATAAAGAGTGGATGGATGTCATGACAGAATAATACCAATCCATTATAAAGAATGATGTATGGGAAATAGTTCCCAAACCAAATAACAAAGATTTGGTATCGTCCAAGTGGATATACAAGATAAAACATGCAACAGACAGAAGTATTGAGAAACATAAATAAAGACTTGTGTCTCGCGGTTTTTCTAAAAAGGAAGGTATTGATTATAAAGATACGTTTGCTCTTGTATCTAGATACACTTCTATTAGAACAATCATAGCTCTTGCAACCAAAATGAAATCTAAGTTACACCAGATGGATGTGAAAACAACCTTCTTAAATGGTGTTATTGAAGAAGAAGTGTATATAGAACAACCACAATGGTTTGAAGTTGAAGATAGAAAGACTCATGTCTACAGGTTGAAGAAAGTTGTATACGGGTTGAAGCAAGATCCTAGAGCTTGGTATGGAAGAATTGATGGTTTCCTAACGAGCTTTGGATTTACCAAGAGTAAATTTGATTCTAACCTTTACTTCAAGGTTATGAATGATGAGCCAATTATATTGCTATTGTATGTGGATGACTTATGCTTAATAGGAGAATAAAATCTCATCATAGATTGTAAGAAGAATCTCACTACAGAGTTTGAGATGAAATACCTAGGCCTAATGAAATATTTAGAATATCTTCCTTAACCAAGGAAAGTGTGTAGTTGAAATACTAAAGAGATTTGACTTATTGGAATGTAAATCCATGACCAGGCCCATGAAAACAAAGTTGAAGCTCATGGTTGATACTTCATCAAAATTGGTTGATGCTACTCTATATAGACAGATTATTGGTTCGTTGATGTATCTGGTGAATACCAAGACATGTATATTCTTTACTATGAACACCTTTAGTTATTATCTGGTAGATCCCATACATTTCCACCTTGTAGCTGCAAATCATGTGATGAGATACCTTAAGGGTACGTTGGATTATGGTCTATGTTATACTAGAGATCATGACTTCATACTGTATGGTTATATTGATTCAGATTGGGCTGGAAGTGCTTCTGATAGAAAGATAACTTTAGGATGTTGTTTCATTCTGGGGTCAGCCATGAATTCATGGAAAAGAAAGAAGAAATCCATTATTTCTACCAGCATGGTAGAAGCGGAATACATTACAACATGTTCCACCAGTTGTGAAGCCATATGGCTTCTAAAGTTGTTGGCAAGTCTACTCATCTGGATATGGAAGCCACTGTGATTCTATATGATAACCAGAGTTTCATAAATGTGATGAAGAAACCAATGTTCCACTATAAGTCAAAGCACATGGAGATCTTTTATCACTAAATTCATGATATGGTGCAGAGGGGAGTTGTAAAGCTTCAATATAAATAAGGTATGACTTTTGTGGACTGATCATGTCGGTTCTTGTATAAATATGGTATTGTATTAGTCATACCATATTTATATGGTGGTAATTCTAAAGTCTCCCCCTAGGGTTTATAAAGTGGTTTTAACCACTCTTGGAAGAATTTGGCCCTACTCAGTGAAGAGACGTAACCCTAACACCACCTGAGTAGTATTTATAAGTGAGGATGGTGCCTCATTTGTTCACTTACTCACTCACACTTCTAGTGTGCATCTTTTGAAGATAGTTGCAGTTGCAAGAAGAAGAAGAGAGAGGATCATGCTCAGTCATAGGTTATTCTTGATGGTTTGGTCTTATTCTTGGTATTGTATTGACAATCTATTATTAAGGAAGTTTTTGATGGGTTTTATCCCCCATGAGGGTTTCCCAAGATAACTTGTTGTGTACCTTGTGATTGTGTTTCTTTCAATGATCCTCTCTCTTTTGTTGATTTGAAAATGCATTGATATCCTAATAACAACAACAAAATTAACAAGAACCTTTTATACTTGACTCATATCCATCCTGATATTTCATTTTTTGTTGGTATTGTTTCTCAGTATATGCAAACACACCATGAAAGCGATTGGAAAGAAACTAAAATGATACTTCAGAATGTATGGGGTACAATTCAATTCGGGATACATTACAGTACAGGGGGGACTCCTTTATTGGTTGATTTCACTGATTTATATTGGGTCGATGACCCTGATGATTAAAATTCTACTGTAGGTTATGTTTTTAGCCTTGGTTCAACACCTGTCAGTTGGACCTATAAGAAATAACAAGATATTTTACTTTCTTCAATAGAAGCAGAGTATTGAGCAACTGTAAATGCAAGTCAGGAAGCCTTTTGTCTTTGACAAATCCTTTCATAGTTTGGATTCAAGAAACAACATATGACTAATCTTTGGTGCGACAATAAGAGTTCCATAAATCTCTCCAAATACCCATTTCAACAACAATGCAACAAACACATCGATAAACACATGCACTTCATCAGAAATCTCATTCATAATCGAGTTATTGAAGTGCTCTTTTTCCCTACAGAAGATCAAGTTGCAAACATTTTCACAAAGTCTTTTACAAAATCGAATTTTTCCAAACATCGATCTATGTTATGAGTTACGAAAGTTTTCATTAAGGGGGGGATAGGATTGAATTCCTCCTTCCTTCTCCTATTGTGTCAATTTTTTAAATCCTTCAATCCTATCCCAAGTTCTTCTTAAACGGGGGTGTTAGGATATTTAGACACGTAGGAGTTATTAAATATATACTTGCTATAATGTGTCGTTAGGTAAAAGTGTGTTTCTTTAGTATGCATTAATATGCATTTGTATTTAGGTAATTCGATGGTCATGATATGTTCTCGGAATAGAGTGATCTGACAGTTCATATTCTTGTTAATATTAACAACTACATTGATTTGTGTCTTAACACCCGATTGGTCCATGATCTCCATTTAAATAACATGGAGGGTCATTTGTAGATGATCGATTGTGAGAAACTCTCTTGTAAAATCTCCCTGTAATATTTTTTTTTGCATTAATAAACTATTCCAAGTGGTTGCGTTGGTTGGGCCGTGGATATTTCCCCATAGGTGTTTACCACATCAAAACATCGATGTGTTGACCTTTTATCTGGTTGTGTGAGTGGTTTTTGAAGGTGTTTTTCCTCTGTTGGAATACATGTGTTGTCAAACATTCTCCAGTGGGTCATCTCAACCTTACCAATATTGCAAGTATCCTCCTTATTGGTGACAACGGCCATTAAAAACTCCTTGGATCAATATTTAATGAAGTTTCTTTGATAAGGAAGTATGACCAATCATAAGAGTTTCTACGTGATAAACCAGAATATTATGCATGCCCAAAAGGCACATAGGACCCTAGGTGTAAAGGATACAATGATGATGAACAATGCCCTTGGAGATAACCTATTGTGGAGGATGATTACAAGCATAAATGAGTGGTGGAAAAAAGTTATCCTTTTAAATATTTTTGAACATATCGACTCTATATCCTTGACAAAGCCCCATCGACTCAAAATGGTTCTCAGATTGGATTATTACTTTATGTGTCCTTACCTCTTCTTAAAAGTCTCATAAAATGGATTCCTAGGATGGAATAAACATTGACTTATGGAAATATAATATCACGGGGAAATCCCCTATGATTCAATATCCCTCCCTCCTCTCCCTTATGGATTGGTTGAAGGCCCAACAAAATTAATCCCTATTTGATATCTCTTCTTGGTACAAAACTTCTAGCTAATGATCAGGATGGGATCTAGGTGATGTACCTATGCAGTTGAAGGATATTTTCCATGTTTGACTACTTAAGCTTCAAGGAGAAACCCCCTTCCATGTGGAATAATATGACAAAAGAGGACGGGGAGACCAAGGTTATTCTTTGATTAAAGGATATGAATCTCTTCTTCATCAACTAGTGCTACCACCCAAATAAAAATATTGGACCAATATATGACATTTGGATGGAATTATAAAAATAAAAATATTATTCTAGACCATAATTTCCCACGGGAAATTCCTCATAGGGGAGAACCTGTACAAGAGGGGATTTCTTGGTCCTACCAGGTGCATTCTATGTTGGTCTAATTGTGAAGCGTTTTGGTTGTATTTTTTCGGAATGTGAATTATCTATGGTTTTGTGCCAAGACGGACTACAAGAACTTAGTTAGAGAGTTAGTTGGATGGTTTCTATAAGGCACCTTCTAGGAAGATGAAATCTCATTATCAATATGCACTACAAAATCACAGTCAAGAAGAAAATTGATAATCTTGTTGATCAAATCAAATGTGTTATGTTTTTCAATAGGATTGATTTGAAGTTAGGCTACCACCAGGTACCCATTAAGAAAAATAGATTTATGGAATACTACCTTCAAGTATAAATAATTCCTTTTCAAGTGGTTGGTCATGCCTTTTGGCTTGATTAATGCTCCAATAATTTTCATGAATATGATGGATGGCATATTGTGGTTCTTCACAAATTATTTACGGTCGTATATTTGGATGATATCTTCATCTTCAAAAAAAAAAATTGGGTAGAGAATTCATAGCACATTCAACAGATATTGAAGACCCTATGGAAGAACAAGTTATCTGTCAATATAAATAAATTCTCATTTAGCATGCAAAAAATCATGATCTATGACACATAATGGATGAACATGGTATGCATGTGGATCCAACCAATATCCATTTAATTCACAATTGGCGAACCCTAGTGACTCTAATAGGGATTTGTAGTTTCTTGGGCCTCACTATGATCTATAACAAGTTTATGTTGAGGTTATTTCATACTCCTTGGACCCTAAGATAAGTGTCCAAGGGTGATACCAAAGACAATTTCATTTGGGTCGAACCACAATAGAAAGGATTCAAATATCTACAACATTGCCATTTTTTTGTACCAAAACTCGCTCTAGAAAACCTACAAAAACTATTGGAGATTGATATAGATTATTATAACTATCTTGTTTTTTCATTCCTCACTCAAAATGGGCATTTTATAATCTATCACAATGAGAGAATCTTTGATTCATTTCATACATACCCCACCTATGAGAAGGAAATACACTCCATTATGAATGATTGTTGCAAATGGAAGAACTACATCCCATAGAAGGAGAGAGTTATCCAAAATAATCACAAGAACATGTAGTTCATGTAAACACATAAAAAGTTATACGATAATCACCATCAAAATTGATGCATGTATCTACAACAATTCAACTTGAACATCAAGTACAAGAATTGAAACACAAATTTCCTTGCAAACTACCTCAGGTAACATTTGGTTGTGGCACTCAATATTTTTCTCAACTCTCGTGGATGAAATACCTCATGGAGGCACCAATTGTGTGACATAGACCCCGGATTTATTGTTACCTATCAGACACTAGGAATATGTAAATTAGTCTTGAAATTCGATCTCTAGGATGAACGTTTATGCCATCTAGGCCATATTTTTGTTCCTCCAGGTAAGCATGAGAAGTTTATTTAGGAGGCACATTGTATTTTTGTGCCATGGCACTTTGTCATGGAAATGATAATGGAAGTACTATAAAAGTACTTCTACTAGCCAAAGCTTAGACAAGATGTCAACAAGTAGATCAAATCATGCACTACATGTGTTTTTTCCAAACCCTCCATTAGAAGAATAGGTTGCACACACATTTAGATACTCCATATAAACTCTAGGAGTTTGACTCCATGGATTTCATGTCCAACATACCTTCAACCAAGTTTGGAAATGACTATGTATTTGTGGTTGTTGATTGGTTCTTTAAGATGGTCATTTTGACACCCTATAAGAAGAGTATCACAACAAACAACATTGCTAATATCTTATTTGAATGTGTTTGGGTTCATTCTTGGATTGAAATAATCATTATTTTATATAGGGATAGTAGGATCCTAAGTATTTCCTATTTTATCCTATAGTTAATGATGGACACCAAGATGACCCAATCAATTTCCTTCCACCTCAAATCTGATGTATAAAACGAGGTGATTTAATGCGATGATTTTTATATCTTGAGAATGTACAACTATAGACATCCAAAATAATGGGATGAGATCATTCCTTATGTTCAACATAGCCACAATGTAGCCCTTCATAACTCTATTGGACATATCCCTTTTAAGACATGCTAAAGATTCTAGTCATTGATACTAATTGATGTAGTTATACCCATTTCTTCTACAAAATAATAATCCTCCCATTATTTTATCGAGGCTAACAAAATAGAATTTTTTTTTGAATAGATATAGCACATCGAGCAAGAAATTCGTGATATTTTTCAAAATAACAATGCTAAGTACAAGTTGTGACACAATCACCATAAGGTTCCACACAAATGTTAAGTGGGGAATATGTATGGTTGGATTTGTAGAAAGAGAGACTCACAAGACCCCATTAGAAGCTTCACCCACTATAATATGGGCCTTACACCATCACCAAGGTTATGGCTCAGTATGTTTTTGAATGAAATAGTACCCCTTTCATTGGCTTGCACCTTGTATTTGATGCAGAGTTACTTCGACCATCCTTTCCACCTCTCTTGGACACCTTAGAGGTGTCCAAGCACTTCGCCCATACAAAAAGTAATATTGACTATAATGAGAAAGTAAAAATCAAATAAATCATGGATACTAAGATGAAGGGAGCCCACTAGAAGAAGATCCAACTCTATCAGGTCATTGAAGTAGGGAAACTTCTTCACTAGGGAAAGTGGCTCACTAGGAATTAGATTCAACAAAAGTTTTCCCATCTAATGGAGGAAATCGACACAATGGGGACCATTTATTACTAAGGGGGAATAGTTTATATAGGTAGATAATGGTGCCCGCCAACTCAATTATTTTAAATGGTTCTATATCTTGGAAGTTTTACTACAACATTTTAAATCCTGAACTTTCAATGCATGTTTTGGGCATTTCACTTGCATTTTTTGCAGTTGTTGTAGGCCACAAAATCTATGATTGGGTGGCCTACCTAACTAATAGAGAATGTAATAATCCTTTTAATTGATCCGAAATATATTTGCAGAATGAAATGAATACAAATTATTATCAAAAGATACTTAACACAAAATAACAGATATACAACAAAACTGGTTTCTATTCGATAAGGAAATAAGCTAAAACTATAAAATGCAGTGGAAACAAGCTTGCTAGAATGGTGGTGGCTTATCTTTGAGAAGAGATGTGACAGTTGCACTCATTTGTAAGAAGATGATTAAAATGAGGCTCTGAAGGCGTTTTTACAATAAACAGGAATGTCAAAAACCCTAGACATCCAAAAAACCTAACCCTAGGAGATGAAGCACCAAACGTCATGTGGGCCCCATTTGGGTAAGTTAGTACATCAACTTCCTGGGGTTGTAACTTTTGCATATGATCTTCGTTTTAGGCGCACAATAGACCATTGGAAAGGTCTACTGGAGGACTATGCATTTTTTTTTCTATCTATCAAAGGTCATTCCGACTGTGGTGATCCCTAAAAAGCGTTGTTTAGGGCCTCAAAGCAGCCCCTCAAGTCAGGGACTTGAAGACTAGGGAAAAACCTGTCAAACTGGAAAACTGCAAAAATGAGCCAGTTGGAATAGGTGGGAGGCCACCAACATCCATCTTGATGAATAATGGTCCAAAAAAATCCCCAAATAGACTTTTTATGCAAAATTTGTGCCCCGGGAAAGTTGATGTATCAACTAGTCTCCTTCAGGCCTACATTCATTTTTTCACATCATTTCATGGGGTTATAGTTTTGGATGTTTTGGTTTTTTTCACCATAGGGAATCATAAATTATGTTAAAAGGTATCTTTAACCTCTTGTAATTTCTTCTTGTGAATGACCATGTCAACCACATCTCTCTTCAAAGATAAGCTAGAACCATTCTAGCTAGTTTCTATTGATTTTCATTTTACAATATTTTCCTATTTCATTAATATAATTTGGTTTCACTGTATCACTATGCTCTATGCAATATCTTTTTGTGTTTCATTTGTATATTTATTATTTCATTTCTTCGTAACATAATCTAGATCAAACATTTTCTTATTCATTTTACTTATCGAGCTCCATTAACTATTCAATGAGAGACTCAACATTTAAACCACCATCATGGAAAAAAAAAATTATTCTAGAATTACATCTCTCCTTCAAAATCTTAATCAAATGCATTTTTCAGTGTCTTTAATTAGCATTTGATTTGTCATCTATCTCATATTGAGATTATGAATCTTCTTCAACATCTCAAATGCTACTAATCTCCATATTTTCAATTCTCATATACAAATGATCTTATTCTTGGTTCCTCACACATCTTTGGGTTTATTTACTTCATGGTGGAATCCTTCTAGCTTATCTCATATTCTACCACTTGACTACCATTCATAGGCCTTCATGGAATTTTCTCTCATTAGTTCCACTTCTTAATATCACATTTGGTGAAATAACCTTCTCTCTAATTTGAATGCACAAAAAATTTAACACCAGAATAATTTTGAATAGGAACAAATTCACACGAACAAAGATTCCTTTGATTTGACTTTCTGCAAGGCATGGGAATGCATAGTGAAAAAAACAACTACTTTGGAACGAAGATTGTTTTCTTAGAGTGCTACAACTATAAATTTGTTCCTACAAATAATATTAATGAAAGATGTGGAACAAATAAAAACTAATTTGAAATAGATGATGATATGAAAATGTAATGGTAAGAAAAGTAAATGACAACCAATTCGAAATAGATCACGATAAGAAAATGGAATGGTAAGGCAACTAAAAATTTCTTTACCGAATTGGTGATTACCTCATGTTTAAATAGGGTGAAATAAAATGTTACAAACCCTAATTGCATCCTTTAAAGGACACAAAATCACATGCATGGAGACAAATGAAATTGTGGTTTCCTAAGAAAAGGTTAATTACACCCATGAACATAAATACAATTGCAATAGTGAAGATGAAGGGTGGTCACACTCACAAGGATTAAGGGTGATCATGCTTGCCATGATGAGGTTGATTGTACTTGTAGAGGTGGAGGGTGATTTCATTTGCACATATGAAATTGAGCATGCTCATCGCGACAAAATATGACTTCACTCATGGAGATGAAGTTTACCACACCAACAGAGACAAAGGGTGATCACTCTCACAGTGATGAAGGTGATCATGCTCATAAAGATGAAGGTGATCATGTTCATAGAGATGAAGGTAATCATGCTTGCTAAGCGGAAGATGAACAATCACCATTTTCGATAGATGAAACATTTGTGAATGTTCAAGGCGAAAGATTTTGGTAATTGAAGAGTTTTAAAGGGAATTTGAAGAGCCATAAATCAACCTATAATTTTTTCTTCATTAGATAGAAAAGGGTTGTTTGGTGGTTAATTAAAAAGAAAAAAGGAATAATTTATTTATAATTAGAGTTTCATATTGACATCAGAACATGTTTTAAATGAGTTCCTAAATACAAAAACAATAATTATAGATAAAACAACAAAGGGAATGAAGTTGTCTTGGATTTCAATAGGTCATTCTTATTCTAAATGAAGATATCAAGAAAATACAAAGGAAGGAAAATGGTATAGCATATCATAATGTCATGCATAATATTACATGTTCACCAAAGACTTTGTAATATGCAATCTCCCTTCTATTGAAATAATCAATAAATCACAACCAAATCCATTCCATTGCTGGATTTTTCTTGAAGTGGGATTCTCAAGGGTAAATATTTATATCAATTATTTCCTGTATAATGTGTTGTGCATAATTAACTTCTATTATTTATCATTCCACAATTAGATAATAGAGGAATGATTACTAGTTTTAATTAGGAAATAATAAAAATAATAAAATCCGTTTAAAGATCCATTTGTGGAAGGATGTCTAAGTAGATAACTACGACAATGTGTGGATCATCAATGAAAACTACTAAAATATTGTAGGCAAACACTAAACAAGGGACGAAAATTAAGAACGATGAAACCTTATTCAAACAATAGAGATAAAATTAGCTTGCTATGTTTGGGTCTTACTTTCTTTAAGAAACTTACAATATCTAACACCATAATGTCAAACTAGACACATATCGTAGAACCTATCTCTCCTCAAATCATAGTAGTCAAACTTTGTTTCTAAAAAATTAAATTATTGATAAAATTCCTGCATGTCCATTCAATCTCTACCATTAAGGTCAGCCACCCATCCTCAATGCATTGATGCCCCTTCATAGCCCCTTCTATACTACATGGTAAATTTTCCTCTTGCTTGTCTCTAATTTTCTCCACTTCGAATTCCACAACCTTGTTTTGAAAATTTTACAACCAATAAAAAAAAATGATTCCACCCAATCTATAGCAATGTTTCAATGCCATATTTTGCTTCCACAATCAAAGTTTTTGGTTTCAAGTATTTAGTTCTTCATTAACTAAAAAAATGATTCCACCCAATCTATAGCAATGTTTCAATGCCATATTTTTCTTCCACAATCAAAGTTTTTGGTTTCAAGTATTTAGTTCTTCATTAACTCACCTTGATGTAAACTTCAATAGTCTAACTATGACATTTAGTTTTTCAAAACAACTTAACTATACAACTCCTTATTTCAATTTACCAAATAATATAACTACTCCTTAGTTTAATTTACCAAATAAACTAATTACTCCTTCTCAACCCAAAAAAATGTTTTTTTAATGCATATTGCTCAAAACCTAATATGTTCTTACATCACTACCCTAAAGTGATTTTTCATATTAGTATGTTTTAATACTCCAATTATTTAATCCATTAAAACATAATGTTTACGTTCAAAACTTTTACTCTGCCACGTTTAACAAATCATAACTATAAACCTATACATAAATTTTTATAGCTTCTGATTTCTTTTGAAGTAATTGTTAGTTTCCCAACAATTATGTTATGTTGCAATGCTTTTATGGGAATAGCAACGCTTTTGGCAGGTTGAATTGTTAAACGCCATGTTTGTTTCAGTCTCATCACCTAGAATGCTTCGGTGCGTTTTTTTTTTTTTTAAGTTTTAGGGCCCGCCAAATTAATTTTGCTTTATTCACGAGATTCTCGTCAAGGATCGGAGACATAAAAGTGGTTCAACAGGAAAAAAAATTGTCCGTATCTCGAACACTAGACGTTTGAAGCCCGTGAATGCGTTAATTTGCGTACCTTTGAAAAAACAATGGCGAGTGAGCCCTTTTAATTCCCGGTTCGCACCCAAGATCTGTTCGTCTGGTTTCTTCGTGCCTTGATGTGTTCTCGCCCGTTTTTTGTTTGGTGCCTTGTCTATTTTGTTTTCTGAGTTATGAAGTCCGTTATAAAATACAATTCTCAAAGAAAAAATTCTTTCCACCGAATTTAATACAAATCGATATTTTTTTATTGTTTTTCCGAGCCGTTATAAAAGACAATTCTGAAACGAAAGATTCTCAATATAAATCAATATTTATAAAATGATGGCATATTTTTTTTATCTTATGATTATGGTTCATGATGATGATTAATTTATATGGAGATGATCTAACAGGAAATGTTTTTCATGTTCTATTGGCTAGTGTTATAAAAGTGACAGATTTTCTCATCTTATGGTGTTTTGGGAGTTGACCACTTCTAAATTAGGGTTGACCAATTCCTTCTCTCCTTAAATTTAGAAGTGATAATATTACATATTTGTAATATTATCAATTTTCTACATGATGGCTTCTTCTTGTATTCTCCAATGATTTAGCCAAGATTTGGCATCTTTTTGCCATCGCCCCCAGAGTTTGAAGCAATTTTGGGGAGCCTTTTGTCATCCATGTTGTTTATCTAATCATAACAACAATGTCAATAGGTGAAAGACTTCCTTCTATAAGGAGGATAGGATATTGTGTATTGCCCATAATTTTGAAATTATAAGTTACAACATTCTCTTTGTCTATCTCTCTCAATTTTTTTGCATATAAGATTGTATTAAGTGTTAGTCACTAGTGCTCCCTACATTACTTTTTAGTTATTTGGGGATATTCATGGGATATTAAAGAATATCTCTAATATATATTTCCAATAAAAACCTTCCCTTTTTATACCATCCAATACATATAAACCCACTTATACCTCACATCCCTTATACTTACAATATATTGATTTTATTTTTCAAGGTTTTAGAACCCTCTTTATGAATAAATATGATAAAATATCTGTTAAGAAGGTGAATCCCTTGTGTTAAAGGCCAATTACTTGATAAATAAAATTGTTCTGGACTTTAAACTTGAATGAACCAACCTTATATATATAATGTTGGATGTTAAAATTTTAAATAAAATATTGGATTCTTGATATTTACACAAATGGATCATTTGAATTTTAATGGTGCATTCTTTTTTTAGTGGTTTGTCTAGAATATAATATAGTAAGTCTAATTAAAAAAGAAAAAATAATTGAAAATCTAAATAAAAAAGAAAAAAATAATTTAATAATTTTTAATGATTTTTTACAATTTATAAAGAATCAATATTCAAATTTTTATATTTTTTTTTGTTAGTATTTATTATTTAAATTAAATATCATTTTCTTTAATATCATCTTATCATGAATTCTTCATATTTAATAATATTTTATAATTATAATTATTAATCTAAAATTGACATACCACTAATTTATATGAACTTGCATAAATATCATAATGTTATAAATATTTTATTTTTCATAATAATAAATAATACATATAACATATGTAGTACTACATATAACATAACATATGTTACATATAATACATATAACATAAGTAATATATATCACTAATA
Organism: Picea glauca; assembly: GCA_000966675.3. Taxonomy (NCBI): domain Eukaryota; kingdom Viridiplantae; phylum Streptophyta; class Pinopsida; order Pinales; family Pinaceae; genus Picea; species Picea glauca. Next base: position 197,204 of record JZKD02S0268860.1, read on the forward strand.
CATTTCCTTATGTTATATGTAATAGTACAACATATCTTATATGTAGTACTACATATAACATATGTTATATGTATCACTAATACATTTCCTTTTTATTGACACATGGATTAAATGTATTACATATAACATATGTTATATGTATCACTAATATATTTATTTTTTATTCACACATGGATTAAATGTAAGATATCTTCATAATAACAATGTTCGCTAAGCCAAACATATATTATGATTTATTTTATTTTTGATTTACTTTTACATTATATACCCCTCCTTATTATGCATTTTAGCTTATTGGCGTATAAATACACATCTCATTGATACTTCTTCCTACAATGCACTTAAATGTTGTAATACTTATTAAAAACATAAAAAAACAATAATATATATATATATATATATATATATATATATATATATATATAAACATGGAAACTAATACTTAAAAGAAGACATTTGATTCTACCTAGTGTTAAGAGATTAAGACATTTTGATGCGTTAATAGACCTGGGAAATAATCTTTAAAATAAGATATTCGAATTCGCATGTCCTTGGAGACTATAGTTACACCGAAGGTGTTCCTAAAGGGGAGATTTCTTCAGAGGTTTTGTCGCCTGTCCAAAGCGTATCAGAATTTTCCATCTGTTCATCGAAATCATCGAATCATTTCATTCCACGAGTTTTATCTTGACTGCAAGTGGCGACTTCCTGGTTTCTTCCTCCCCGTCATCCCTTTGTTTGCAGAATCGATTATAGTCCTTATTCATTTCTCTACGCTACGCGACTGATTTTCTAGCTTCCTCCCATGGAGCTAGGGTAGGTCTATGGTACGAGACTCCGGTGACAAACAATTGTCGCCCTTGGAAGATGGTCATAGGTTCGAATATCCAAGAGAGATATTGTATCTTGTCTCCTTACCCTGGTTTTCCTGATCCGTCTGAATGCAAGCTAATTCGAACACCATGGAGAGCGGTGCCTAGGGCCTAGGGAAGAGCTTGTTGGAGATATCTCGGTTTGACCATATTTTGGCTCTTTTAGTGAGTGGTAAGGGGTATCTAGGGCGGTTGATGGACTCGGTTATCGTTTTGGGGGGAAATGCACAGTTGTTGATGGTCTTGACTACTTCTCTGGTCGTCTTGGTTCCTTTCGTTTTATTCCTTGTTTGGCGGAGAGGAAGATCCTCTCCCTCGAAGCCACCGGAGAAGCCACACCTCTGGTGAAAGAAGAGAAGGAGGATGATTCCAGGAAAAAGAAAGAGATGGTTTTCTTTGGGACTCATACGGGGATGGCGGAAGGATTTGCCAAGGTATGTTCTAGATTTGTTTTCTCTTACCTTTCAAATGAAAAGTGGCAACTGTTTCATCTTGGAGAGGCAATTTATTCATCTTTGCAGGACAATTTTTCATATATAATTTCTACAGATAAATAAGTGTGACTATGTGAACAATCCATTGAGAGGTATGATCTCCTGAATGAATATATTTTGCAATGCTTAGAAAAAAAACTAAATAACAAGTGATATGGATAGCATTTTGGTTGCGTGTTCTTTTGACAAAAATTCAAGTTGGGAGAGTGAAATGAGGGTGAATTGTAATGGATGTCGAGTTCTGCGAAAGGGTTGTAGTGATTCATGTGAGTTGCGACCATGCCTTCAGTGGATCATGGCCTATGAATCCTAGGAAAATGCAATGGTGTTTTTGGCCAAGTTCTATGGACGCATAGGGCTCATGAATCGCATAGATACATGTGGAATTTGTGTATAATTGTATGAAAACCATATGGAGTTTGAGTCGAAATTCTATTGAAATCTTAGTGAATAATCTATATGGCATTTTCTAGAAATAAAGTTTAGTCTTAATTTTGACGATTCACTCACTGTTAGTCCCTGTATGTTTTTCCTGAATAAAAATAACTCTTATCTTATAAACATGAGGCATGGTGGCACGATGTATCCATTAATGAGAGGGAAGATTATCACTAATTTTCAAAGAATTGGAAATTCACATTTTTCGTAAGGTCTTGTCATATTGATGCCAATTTTCCAATAAAGATTCATGTTTTATAGAGATGAAAAAAAACAATCGAAGAGCATTCACTATAAATGGGCAAAGTTAAAAACATCAATCTAGGGATGGGACTGAAAAAGTAGTGGGGAAAGTAGTATGCATGATTAATATGCATTTATTTCCATTAGATTGGATAATATTGGACATAAATTATACAAAGAAACCTATCTTAATCATAATGGTCCCAACTATTGAGTTCAACTATTTTGAACAAGTGATAACCAAATAAAATAGAGTTGGTTTTAAATTTGTTGAACTCATACTATTTAGTTTCATTTTAATCTCCCCAATGGGTTGAGGGATAGGTTCTCCTACATCTTAGAAGGTTTTGGAGACCTCTGGCTTCCATATTTCATCTTTATAATTATATTCCTCTCTAAATATCCAACCAAATCCTCAGTATTATGCTGAAGAGATGTAAGGGAAGGCCATGAGACCACAATAGTGTTTATTCCAGCCAATCTACTATTTCTAATGAGGAATATTCCTCCATTATACCTTGCCATCCTATTCAAAGGAGAGAAAAGGGAATTCCATGGGACTACAATGGTTTTTCCTCAATGCAGCTGCTCCCACTTTTTCTTAATCGTCACCACCCAGAGAAAATCCCCGATCTTAGCAAGATATTTGGATGCAATTGAAAAGAGGGTCTATTTGGTTGATCAATTGACGGTTGATAATTTTGTTTATCAAAAATCTTGTTTTTGTTGCCATCATTGCAATGGAACCTTAAAGGTGTTGTTTTTGTTCTATGTTCCATTATTGTTTGATTTAGTGTGTTGGGTTGGATTTTGCTTCTACTGTTATGGTTTTTGCAGTTTTTTGGGGGGTTTGATTTTATCTGTAGGATTGGGGATGGGTGTCAAAGTATGGGTTTCTTACAACATTTATGGTTTTAGCTCAATTTTATAAATCTGACTCTACCTTTATCATTGATAAACATAAAAATGGTTCAATGACCACCCCTGGCAGCCTTGGTTTATTTTAAATGGCGTATGCATGTGTGTTTCCCCTCTCACCTGCTCACGCATCTTTCAGTGTTTCCTCATCACTCTCCATGAGGATGATCCCTTACCTCAATTCTTTCTTTGCAATAGGCTGGCCATTAAAATATACAATAGCAAAAGCCCATATTTTCCTGGTAATTTACATAGTTTTCTTTGGGTGTCATTAATACAGTTTTCGATAAGATTTCTGGTCATTTTTTACATACATACATTAAATATATCCAGGAATATTTTTGGCGAAGATATGAACTTACTGAGGAGAGGCTTGCTGAAGGAAATTGGAGCAGCTCGGATTTCAATGTGTGCATCGGTGATAAGTGAGCCCTATGTGCAAGGTTTGTTCCTTCTCTATGCATTTTGTTACCTTTAAATGATGGGTGTTTGTCAAATAAATGCCAGTTTTTTTCTCTTCTTGATTTGAATAGGTTTTTTTTAATATTCCAATATTGGTTTTAGAAATATGATTCCATGGGAATGGGTATAATCAGTGAAATTTGTAAGTAGTATGTATGGGTTTATCAGTCCAAACTTAGGTGATCTTGAGTATTTCAGTTCAATCCCCTCTAAGTTATTATCATTAATTTAGTGGAGATGTGAAGGTTTTTTTTAAGTTTAATCTCTTTCCCAATTTTTGTTTTGTTGGCGCACATATTGTCACCATGGCTGAGGAGGTCTATTCATTTACCATTTTTCTCATAGTGGTGCTCGTTAGGGACAAGGTACATTAAATATTACCAATAACATGAAAAACAATGCAAGAAATGGTACATACCTAATCAATAGGCTAAATGGTCAGATGTAGCTAGCATATAGGTTTTGTTTCTTTATAGATATTTTCTTCGAGATGTTACATAAAATTAGGTTCTGCTCATGTTGGTTTGATTTCCTTTTGGTGGTCTTGCAGGTCTAGAGGTATTGTTTTGATTGGAATCAACTATGTTATGCCTACTCTTAAACTTAATTTTCCCATAATGAGGCTAGTATATATATTTTTGTTTTGTTTTGTTTTTTTCAGATTACAAATCCAACAACAGGGTTTCAAGCTATTATAATAATATAGAGTTTCAACTTTCAAGCTATTATAGTAATATACTGGTTAATAACTCAACATGTGTCATTTTTAGGAATTGAATTTGGATGGATGGAAAGGATAATGATCCTTCCTCCCCACCAAACAATTGAATTAAATCCTCCCACCAAATATTTGATTTTAATCCAATTGACAAACTAACATATAACCAATATTACTTTATAGAACTTTGAAGTTTGAATTTTTTATGCATAAATGTGATGATTTTCTCTCGACAAGAGAGACTTCATTGGTTGAAGCTTTGTTGTTTGGCACTCTAATTATGGTTCCTAGATTTTGCATATAAAGTGCGGTGATTCTTTCCGGTAATGAAATTTGGTAAAAGAGAAAAGAGTTATAGGGTTTTCAATGTGCATGTTTGTTGGCCCTCTGTTGTTTAGTTTTATATGTGAGAGTCAGACCTTCTGGCCATTCAACCTCTTATATCATCGGACTTCCCTCCATGACGTGGATGAAAAGACTCTACCTTTCCCTTGAGCCTCTGAACTGGAAGAACTTATTAGTGTTGTGGACCATTGCGACTTAATGAAATTTGAGTTAATTATATTGCCAGGAATATGAATGTTGTGTTTCTTTTTTAATTAGATATGACGGTTTTTTCTGAAGGTCATTTCCTTGCCGTGCTTTGCATGTCAGCAAATCATAGACATGATGTTCAAGATCATAAACATCCACATCATTTGGCAATTTATTTTGAAGATGCATTTTAACAAGAAGGAAATTGATTTATGAGGAACAACATCTATCTTTTTTGTAAGTATGAGTATCCATAATAACTTGCCATAAAGATCTTATCTTTGGATCCTTTGGTACTGCAATATGGTCACTCCCATTAAAGCAATGCAGAACCTAAGAAAAGAAATTTAGTGGCATGTATCAAATAAGTTTGAAGTAAGAGATCCAAAGCTTGAATAAATTGATGTGCTTCATTCTAGAAACTTAAGGAAATTGACGTGATTCCACATTGATTGTGGTATGCTGAGGGAAATTGCTTCAAAACCTAGAAAATTAGTAGGAAATTTTTATTTTTCTATGGGTGTATAAAAATTTCACCAAATCCTACTTCCCCAACTAATTGCATAGTTTTTTTAATAAAAATGATAGTGAATTGTTATAAGATCCTTTGAAGTCGGCTGAAACAGTCATATAAAGAGCCAAAATTTTCTAAATTTCACTAACGTAACGTCTATAGATCACATATAGAAAAATAAAAGCATGTACAATTATTAACGTTGTTGTTGTTGTTTTCCCCTTTGTTTGAATTGGTGCATGAGATCTTCTTGTTTGTGGGATAAGGCACCCCTCCACTCATTCATACCCTATCCCCTCTAGATTTGAACTTCTGACCTTTTAGGAGGAAACACATGTTCTTAACCATTAGGACCACTAAATTTCTAATGGATGTTTGTAAGTTGTTGTTGGAATATCTATACCTCATCCAGTGGATGTTTCCTTGGCATATTGTCAAGGTTTTACCAGTTAAATTATGTCTTGCTAAATGTAATTCTATTATCTTATTTTATATTTCTGTTATTTCATATAAACTGATTTTGTATTGTAATTTATATTAATTCTCTCGGGTCATCCACTCAACACATTATAGGAGGATAATAAGGGGCTACTTATCTGCTGTAAATTTTAGGTGGATGATAAAGTGAATGTGAGATTTATTTTCATACCATCTTAGATGTCCCTTGTGATAGGACTTCAAAATCTAAACATGTTTGTTAGTGTGAATTTTTGTGGGATTCAAAATCTAAACATGTTTGTCAGTGTGAATTTTTGTGACTTATAAATGTTTTTTTCACACATTATATAAACAGTTACATGTCATTATGATCCACATTATTTCCGGCATGAAATGAGATCGGAGATATAATAAAGAAATGCACAGAGATATCACAGATATTCAATAATATAAAATAAATATATCAAATATGTAACCATAAACACACAGATACAGTAATACACAATTTCTATTAATGAAAGAAATGTACAGACTGTAAAAATACAGAGTGAAAGACTCGCTAGAATGGTGGCGGCTTATCTCTAAGAAGAGATGTGACTACTACTCGCATTCGCAAGAAGATGATTACAATGAAGCTCTGAATGCATTTTTATAATAAACAGGAATGCCAAAAACCCTAGACATCCAAAAACCTAACCCTAGGAAATGAAGCGCCAAAAGTCATGTGGGCCCCATTTGGGTAAGTTAGTACATCAACTTCCCGGGGTCGTAACTTTTGCATACGATATATGTTTTAGGCGTATGATAGCTCGTTGGACAGGTATCATCAAGGAGATTCATTTTGGGGGATAAATCATGTCTTTGGATATCACTGAGAACCTCGATATCAAAAAACCTCCATTTAGGCCCTCAAAATGGCCCCGAAAGTTAAAACCTGCTAAAAATAATAAATTGCCAAAATTTCCAGAAAACTGTTTTGAGCCAGTCGGAAAAGGTGGGTGGCCACTGATATCCACCTGGATCAATCCTCCCTCCTTAGGAAGCAATTTTCTCCATTGCGTTGAGTTATCGAGGGAGAGGGAAAAGCATTTGTTGGATCTGCATCTTGGTGAGCTGCTTGTATTGCTGGAGACGTCGCGCTACTTAGTTTGTGGAACTCTGTCATGAAACTGTTAAAGCTGAGGTTGTTCAACAAGTCGAGCTACATGAGAGGAAGGTGTGCATAAGGAATCTTTGCACTTGGCTGCAACCTTGTCGACCTGCTTCTGTTGGATAAAAGGTGCAAGGGGCGAGACTGTAGTGGTTGCAGTGTCCTTTTGTTCCCCTTTTGAACAGATTGTAAAGAAGCTGAATTTTGCAATATGAGATACTACCTTGCGAAACTTTCTAGGTGGAACAATAGTCAGAACTACCTCTAGTATTCTATAGAGATGACCCCCCAAAGTAACAATGACACTACGGGGTCGAGACTCATAAACAGTATGGTGCTTCCACATATATGGCTGGCCCAAGAGAACATCACAAACATCCAATGGGGCAACATCACATAATACTTCGTCCTTGAAGGGATGGATGTTGTATGATAATCGACATTGTTGGTTGACACAGAGATATTGTCCTTGGCGAAGCCATCCGATGTTGTATGGTTGCGGGTGTGGTGTTGTTGACAATCCCAACTATTTGATGACCTCTGCTAAGATGAGGTTCTTCTGGCTTCTGCTATCTACAATAAAATGTAGTGAGGTCCCCTTCAGCCACATCTGTGAATGAAAAAGGCACTCCCCCTCTTTGGGATCTGTTGGTTCTTCTGGTTGAATTGATGTGGTTTTGACAATAGCAGTGGGGTCTGCGTCAGTGATCTGTCCTTTACCAGTATTTTCAGAATCGGATTCTGAATCAGGGTTCAGCTCATTGTCTTTGATCTTGACCACCAATAACTATTTTGAGCGACATTCATTGGTGTTGTGCATGGGGATTTTGTGGTAATCGCACCATTTTTCAGTGTCCTTCTTTGTCTTCTCGTGACCCTTCTTTTCCTATGTCTTGGACTGATTTTCGGGAGACTGTTTGTTAGGGTTGTCTTTGTCATACTTTCATTGTTGCGGATTTACATATATGAAATCTCGTTTGTTCTGGTGCTTAAAATTATGCTCCATTTTAATATCATATCGATAAGCAACACCGAGTGATGAGATGTCCAGAAAATCCATTTCAGTCTGGATGTATCTGTGTAGAGATCCACGATATTTCAGAACCAAATGTTGCTCATAGTCTTTGATACCCATCTTGGTGCACAAGGTATGGAACGTATTGGTGAAATCTGGAACTACTTGGCCCCTCTCTTGCCGCACTGTGGTCCATCTCATGTACTGGTCCTCATAGTTTCCAACAAGGTAATACTATTCCTTTATCGCATCCACAAAAAAATCCCAAGTGGGATCGGCCCCATACATTTCAGACTCCTCTATGGAACTCTGCTCCCAATAAGTTTCCCACCAATGTTTGACATGGGGGAGATCTTTAAGGAGTGCGAAGGTGATCTTTTCTTTGTTGAAAAATTTGTGAACAAAGAAATAAGATTTTAGTAGATTTAACCATTTGTCTAGGGCTTCTGCATCTATCTGTCCTTAAAATACAATAATATCAAAATTAACTTGTACCTTGAAAGGCGAGGTGCCTCCAAAGTGGTCGCTTGATGAAGATGTGCTTGTTTCTATTGGAAGACGTTGAAGGATGTGGGGAAAATTCTCCATGATTTCGTCCCTCTGTCATGTAAGAGCTTGCTCAAGCAACAAACTGATAGGATCGTCTGCTCCATCATTTTTCTTTTCTTCCACCATTGAGGGTTTCTTGGGTGTGCGAGAGCGATTGTACTCAGGAGAGACAAGCTTGAGACCCAATTTTCTATACTCGGACCTCGTCAGGGACATGCATTGAAAAAAATGATCAAGAACAGCCTGCTCTGATACCACTGATCTAGATTATTTTTTATGCGAAATGAGATCGGAGATATAATAAAGAAATGCACAGAGATATCATAGATATTTAATAATATAAAAGAAATATATCAAAGATGAAACCATAAAAACAGAGATACAGTAATACATGGTTTCTATTAACGAAAGAAATGTACAGAGACTGTAAAAATACAGAGTGAAAGACTCGCTAGAATGGTGACAGCTTATCTCTGAGAAGAGATGTGACGGCTACTCTCATTCGCAAGAAGATGATTACAATGAGGCTCTGAAGGCCTTTTTTACAATAAACATGAATTTCAAAAACCCTAGACATCCAAAAATCTAACCCTACGAGATGAAGCGCCAAAAGTCATGTGGTCCCCGTTTGGGTAAGTTAGTACATCAACTTCCGAGGGTCGTAACTTTTGCATACGATCTCCGTTTTAGGCGTATGATAACTCATTGGAAAGGTATCATCGAGAAGATTCATTTTGGGAGCTCAATCATGCCTTAGGTTATCATTGAGAACCTCAATATCTAAAAACTTCATTGAGGCCATAAAAATGGCCCCAGAAGTTAAAGCCTGCTAAAAATAGTAAATTGCCAAAATTCCGAGAAAACTATTTTGAACCAGTCGAAAAAGGTGGGTGGCCACTGATATCCACGTGGATCAATTCTCCCTCCTTAGGAAGCAATGGTCTCCATTGCGTTGAGTTCCCGGGGGAGAGGGAAAAACATTTGTTGGATCTGCATCTTGGTGAGCTGATTGTATTGTTGGAGACGTCACGCTACTTAGTTTGTGGAAGTTTGTCATGAAATTGTTGAAGCTAAGGCTATTAAAAAAGTCTATCTACATGAGAGGAAGGTGTGCAGAAGGAATCTTTTCTCTTTGTTGCAACCTCGTTGACCTGCTTCTGTTGGATAGAAGGTGCAAGGGGCGAGGCTGTAGTGGTTGCAATGTCCTTTTGTTCCCCTTTTGAACAGATTGTGAAAAAGCTTAATTTTGCAGTATGAGATACTACCTTGTGACACTTTTTAGGTGGAACACTAGTCAGAACTACCTCTGGTATTCTATAGAGATGACCCCCAAAAGTAACAATGAAACTATGGGGTCGAGACTCATAAACAGCATGTCGCTTCCACATATATGGCTGGCACAAGAGAAAATCACAAACATCCAGTGGGGCAACATCACATAATACTTCATCCTTGAAGGGCTAGATTTTGTATGATAATCGGCATTGCTGGCTGACACAGAGATCTCATCCTTGGTGAAGCCACCCAATGTTGTATGGTTGCAGGTGTGGTGTTGTCGAGAATCCCAATTGTTTGATGACCTTTGCGAAGATGAGGTTCTTTTGGCTTCTTCTATCTACAATAAAATGCAGCGAGGTCCCCTTCAGCCACATCTGTGAATGAAAAAGGCACTCCCCCTCTTTGGGATCTGTTGGTTCTTCTGGTTGAATTGATGCGGTTGTGATAATAGCAGTGGGGTCTGTGTCAATGATCTTCCCTTTACCGGTATTTTCATAATCGGATTCGGAATCAGGGTTCGACTCCTTGTCTTTGATCTCAACCACCAATGACTGTTTTGAGCGACATTCATCGGTGTTGTGCTAGGGGCTTTTGTGGAAATCACATCATTTTTCGGTGTCCTTCTTTGTCTTCCCGTGACCCTTCTTTTCCTGTGTCTTGGACTCATTCTTGAGAGACTATTTGTTAGGGTTGTCTTTGTCATACTATGGTTGTTGCATATTTACAGATCCAAAATCCCATTTGTTCTGGTGCTTAAATTTCTGCTCAATTTTAACAGCATATCGATAAGCAACACCAAGTGATGAGATGTCCAGAAAATCCATTTCAGTCTGGATGTATTTGTGTAGAAACCCACGGTATTTCAAAACCAAATGTCGCTCAGAGTCTTTGATACCCAACTTGGTGCGCAAGGTATGGAAGGTATTGGTGAACTCTGGAACTTCTTGGCCCCTCTCTTGCCGCAGTGTAGTCCATCTCATGTACTGCTCCTCATAGTTTCCAACAGGGTAATATTGGTCATTTACCGCATCCACAAAAGAATCGCAACTAGGATTGGCCCCATACATTTCAGAATCCTCTGTGGAACTCTTCTCCCAATAAGTTTCCCACCAATGTTTGACATGGGCGAGAGCTTTAAGGAGTGTGAAGATGATCTTTTCTTTGTCGGAAAATTTGTGAACAAAGAAATAATCTTTTGGTAGATTTAACAATTTGTATAGGGATTCTCCATCTATCTGTCCTTCAAATACAGGAATATCAAAATTAACTTGCAACTTGAAAGGTGAGGTGCCTCCAAAGTCGTCGCTTGATGAAGATGTGCATGTTGCTATCAGCAGGCATTGAAGGATGTGGGAAAAATTCTCCATCATTTCATCCCTCTGTCGTGTGAGAGCTTGCTCAAGCAACAGACTGATAAGATCGTCTGCTCCGTCATTTTTCTTTTCTTCCACCATTGAGAGTTTCTTGGGTGTGTAAGAGATATTTTACTCAAGAGAGAAAATATCGAGACCCATCTTGCTATACTCGTACCTCATCGGGGACATGCATTGAAAAAAATGATCAAGAACATCCTGCACTGATAACACCGATCCAGATTATTTTCGGCATGAAATGAGATCGGAGATATAATAAAGAAATGCACAGAGATATCACAGATATTCAATAATATAAAAGAAATATATCAAAGATTCAACCATAAACACAGAGATACAGTAATATGTGATTTCTATTAATGAAATAAATGTACAGAGACTGTAAAAATACAAAGTGAAAGACTCGCTAGAATGGTGGTAGCTTATCTCTGAGAAGAGATGTGACGGCTACTCGCATTCATAGGAAGATGATTACAATGAGGCTCTAAAGGTATTTTTACAATAAACAGGAATGCCAAAAACCCTAGACATCCAAAAACCTAACCCTAGGAGATGAAGCGCCAAAAGTCATGTGAGCCTTGTTTGGGTAAGTTAGTACATCAACTTCCTCGGGTCGTAACTTTTGCATACAATCTCTGTTTTAGGCATATGATAGCTCGTTGGAAAGGTATCATCGAGGAGATTCATTTTGGGGCCTCAATAATGCCTTTGAATATCATTGAGAACCTCAATATATAAAATCCTTCATTTAGGCCCTCAAAATGTCCCCAGAAATTAAAACCTGCTAAAAATAGTAAATTGCCAAAATTGCCAGAAAACTATTTTGAGCCAGTTGGAAAAGGTGGGTGGCCATCGATATCCACCTGGATCAATCCTCCATCCTTAGGAATCAATGGTCTCCATTGAGTTGAGTTCCCTGGGGAGAGGGAAAAGCATTTGTTGGATCTGCATCTTTGTGAGTTGCTTGTATTATTGGAGACGTCGTGCTGCTTAGTTTGTGGAAGTCTGTCATGAAACTATTGAAGCAGAGGTTGTTCAAAAAGTCAAGCTACATGAGAGGAAGGTGCACATAAGGAATCTTTGCGCTTTTCTACATTCTTTTCGACCTACTTCTGTTGGATAGAAGGTGCATGGGGCGAGGCTATAGTGGTTGCAATGTCCTTTTGTTCCCCTGTTGAACAGATTGTGAAGAAGTTGAATTTTGCAGAATGAGATACTACCTCGCGACACTGTTTAGGTGGAACAATAGTTGGAACTACCTTTGGTATTATGTAGAGATGACCGCCCAAAGTAACAATGACACTACAGGGTCGAGACTCATAAACAACATGGTTCTTCCACATATAT
>JZKD02S0268860.1:211699-258408 GCA_000966675.3 Picea glauca
CTAACCCTAGGAGATGAAGCACCAAAAGTCATGTGGGCCCCGTTTGGGTAAGTTAGTACATCAACTTCCTGGGGTCGTAACTTTTGCATATGATCTCTGTTTTAGGCGTATGATAGCTTGTTGGAAAGGTATCATCGAGGAGATTCCTTTTGGGGGATAAATCATACCTTTGACTATAATTGAGAACCTTTATCTTGAAAAAAATTCGTTTGGGCCCTCAAAATGGTCTCGGAAGTTAAAACCTGCTAAAAATAGTAAATTGCCAAAATTGCCAGAAAATTGTTTTGAGCAAGTCGAAAAAGGTGGGTGGCCACCGATATCCCCCTGGATCATATTATGAATCACATATAAAATATTTTACCAATAATTTGTGCTTTGTCTTACTCTATGATAAATATGAGAATAATAAAACCTTTTACCTTGAGATTGTTAACACTTAATCCTTAAAAAAGAAAGTCCAAACATCATCGATATATCTTACATGAGGCATTACATTTAATGGCTTAAGTTTTCTCTTATATACATTTTGAAATCTAACCATTTGATGATCCATTTCATAAATGAAGCTGGTAAAACTAAATGCTACATTTAGTTTATTATATTTATTATGAAATCTAATCGCTTACTTTAACACATTACCCATTTTTATTCAAGTTATTTCTTTGGGTGCTATAAGCTCTAACATATGTAAAGTACATTCAATTTATATTTTGGAATGTTTATACCTTAGGTTTTATTCCCTTTTCTTCTAACCCAATTCCCTTCTTTTCTCACTCAAGAAAAAATTACAAAATTTCAGTCTTTAAAGTGAACCATATAGATGGTTCAAGGAAACGTATGAAAATGAGAAAGTAGAGGTTGATCAAACTGGATTGTCACAAATAAAGTTTTCAATAAGTCTAATTAGTGTTGTATTCTGTCCTCCATGACCACATTGATTGGACCAATTATATATGTAAGGTAAATTCAAACGCTTTAATGGTGGCATGAAGGGTTATAGAAGGAAATCAATTCTCTTTAGTACTTGCATGAAGGGTTATAGAAGGAAATAAATTTCATTTCATGATCAGTTTGTTTATTTTGTAGTTGCATGCCAAAATCTGTTGATTCACCCAATTTCACACAAAGACTGTATATACTTCATTAAATGCAACCAAGAATGGGGATCTAAATCACTGGCCCAAAACTTTAACCATTGACTACATCTGCTTACATCACTTTAATTCCTCCCAAAAACAAAATCTCATGGTCTTTAAACAAAGTAACCACACCAAATCACTTTGATGTTTCCTTTCCCCCACTTCGGAGGTATGCTAGTTAATGAATAATATGGAATGCAAAATCATAGTAAGTACAATATTAAAAAAGTGGGAGAGTCATAGAATTACTTATGCATTCCATGTCTCGGTGGCATAAAAGTAGGGGGACAATATCTATAGTCTTATTTCTTTTTAAGACAAATAAGTTATCACGTTTTATGTACTTTGTATTGCTTGCCATTATATTATTTCTTTACTTAAAATATTTGTTAAGATTTTGGAGGAAATGTTAGAGTATAGTTGTGAGGATTTGGGAGGAAATGTTATAATATAATGATGCATTAAATAAAATAAGGTGATTTTATTATTTAAAATTTACAAATTTTATTTTTTATTTGAAGCTTTTCTAAACATTTGATGGTTGCATTTATGAAAATGTTCTTAAGTAACTCATGATATTGATCAATATATATGTTCAACATGACATAAGAGCTAATATTTGTTTCAATTTCCACATTGTTGGTTGACATTTTGTGGAAGATAAATAGATATGATCCATCCCTAGAAACACAGATATTGAAATAGGTGGAGGAAGAATTAGTGATCTAGGTTTTGTATTTGTTGTTGATGGAGTTCCACCACCATGACCCTTTTTTACTATTGATCAAAATCATTTCAATTTGACTTGATATTACTTGCATCGAGGTTAAGAATTTAATATTGTCAAAAAAATATTTGGATATGCACATCGACCCTTATCCAATCCATGTTTTGGAAAGATTCATCAAACCAATACATTGTAACATTGGATTTTTCAATGTTATATAAGTCTGCAAATCAACTATATTGAACATACCCCCTCCCGAAATCGTGTATATAGGATTTGTGCTATCTAGACTTTAACTTTTTCACATGAAACTATAAATATATAGACGTGAGTCATTTAAATCCTAAAAAAATGTTCACCACTTTCCAGACTTGAGAACCAACACTTTTACTTGTATTTATATGTCAAGCTCAACAATAACTATGAGTGCCAACACTTTTACCGGTATTTCTATGTCAAGCTCAACATTAGCTAACTCAAATGAATAGGTACAAGTATGAATGATGATATGACCAACATTGTGGCTTAAATCCAAATCAAAATAGGTACAAGTATGAATGATGATATGACCAACATTGTGGCTTAACTCTAAATCATTTTTATTTGGCATTAGCTAAAAATTATTCCATAGAATGCTCAATTTCTCACCTTTCTCAATTGAAATCCTTAAGTCAACCTAGTAATCAACATAATAAGTACATAGAGTGCTAAGTTCCTATACTTTGCAAACCTCTATGAATGCAGTAGCAAGAAGCCCCTCATGAGTTGTAATTACATATTTTATTATTGTTATAGAGCATTATAATATGTGTTTATTTTATAAAGAGTTGCATTTATAATTCTAATCATTACTTAGTATAGAAAGTTTTATGTTGTAGAAAAACTTGAAAAAAATGTAGTGTTTATAAAGAGTATAACAAAAAAAGAGAGACCATACCTATATATGGAATACTTGCATTCGTGCAATGGGGTGGATCAAGTCCCAAAGTAATTGGTCACCATAGATTTGAACATGTCAGTAGTGTTAAGACTTATTGTACACTTTTTAGTAAAATACAGTGTAATTGAATTCAATATACTACATTTTTAATAGTACTTACTCATTCTATAATGTGCATATTAATGTTTGAATATAATGGAGAAAGATGAATATTTATTTTTGCATAAGATAAAGAAGAGGAAAAAGTTGTCAATTTTATAAGAATGATGAGCTTGGGATAATAAATAATATATGTTTGTAGTTATTGAATTTGATATGCTTATAGTTATTTATTTTGACATGCTTTTAATTTGTTATCTTTCTTTGATGTAATATTTTAGCACCATAGCATCCCTTTTTTGTCATTTCTAATCAATGACAAACTTAATTAATATATTATTATCTTATGTACATACATGTAGATCTCATAGGGAATTCATGATAGTTTAATCAAATTATAATGTTAATTTCATTTCATTTCTTATATGTGTACACATTTTTTCTTGTCATATTGCATACAAGGTTAACATTTCCCCTGGGTGGTACTGTACACATTATCAATTTTTATGTATAGATAGTTTTATCAATTTTGTAGGCACACGATTTTATATGTTGTATTGTTGGGCCTCAAAAATCACACATATGACAATGTCGTTTAGTCATTTTTCATTTACATTACCCTTTCATCATCATTCGCCTTATCACTCATATTTCTGTCTTTTTCCATTTCCACTCTATATGAGCTTTATGTAGCATAATTACACTAAAATGGGTGATTTCTCATGTTTTGATGATTACTTAGGGTAGATATTGTGGTTTCGTAACTTGTGATATTTAGCAGTTGTTGGATGTCCTGGTAGTCAAACATTCCACCTCATCTATGAACCTATGAAGAGGAATATCAAAATTACAAAATATGGGTTTTTTGAATAATAGGGTCATTTAGGTGACATGGAAAGAAAATTCACAAAATTTGCAAAAAACGGGTCATATGGTTCAAATTTCCATAACTGGTCATTTTGGTAACTGGCCTACAATTTGAGTGGCTAACTGGTTTGACCAGGTTGCGGCCCATATCCATGAATTTGGGCACATGTATCTCATGAAGCATGATGTCATTATCCTCTTCAGACAACCTTAAACTAAAACTAAGATTTGATGGTGAAGAGATCCACATATTTTGGATCTAATATTTGTTGGTTTCAGATTCACTTGTTTAGGATCTAATCTCATCTTATTGTAACTTATTTTCATTTTGTAAAGGAAAATTTGTATGTATAAACATGAGAGTATATAGTTCAGTTACAGAGTTAAAGAGTTAGAGAGTTTGATGCAGGAGCATCGCTCCAACTCAGCCAACATTCCAACGAAGCAGCACATCAGCATGCATTCAAGAGAAGAGAGGTGCAACTCTCTCATTTTTCAAAATTCAAGCCAAGCATTAACTCGGGAATTAATTGAGTTGTTGAGATATTTTTTTTGTCTCAACATTTTTAAATTGTAACTTGCTTGTAAAGTCTCTAAGGACTGTAACATGATGCAGACTTAGAGTGTTGACTCAGTCTGATTTGTAATTAATCAGCCATTGATAGTAATCAATGAGATCTGGTAAGGGTAGGTGAAGAGGATGAGCTCAACAGAGCCCCTATTTTGTATTGGGATATGGTTTTCAGATTTTGTGGGGACAGAGATAGAGAGAGTCTGTGTGGGACTCCTGAGAAGAATAAAGGAGGTCCGGGTAGAGAGGCCTTAGGGAGAAGAATCTCTAAGAGAGAGGGAGATTGAGAAGGACTAAGAATTGTTACAGTCCAATCATTGTAAACATCTGTATAGACATTCAGATTAATACAAAAAGCATTTTTTATGCATATTGTGTGTTCATTATGTTTACATGTTTCCATGAATGAATATTTTGTGGATGTTTGTTAGTTTACATTTGCAGAGATAGACAGATTTTATTGTCTATAAGTTCTTGAGATTTTTTCTTGGTTCTTTAGGCTGTGCAAGGTGTGCACAATAGGACGAGAGGAGGTTCTGTAGCTAGTGCAAGGTATGTGCATCTGAATTATGTGGAGTAAAAAAGAATGTGCCAGGTGGAAACACCAAAAGAAATCAAAGTCAAGAGAGGCTTCAAGGTTGTTGAACACCTTGGACGTTGGATTATGCAAAGGAAAATCACAGAGAAGAAAGAACGCCTGAAGTTCTGTAGAGGCTCTGCAAGGTGGGCACAGAGCATGTGCAATAGGTGCACAGGGAGAACTCTATATCGAGTTCTGAGGGAAGGAGTATCTGCAGAGGAGATACATCTAGAGTCACTAAAGAATATGTAAAATCAGCAAAGATGTGTTGGAGTAGGAAGTAGCCAGGAGGGTGCTTTCATCTTTTCAAGAGACAGAAGAGATAGAGACCTGTCGAGATCCAAACCAGTGAAGTTTGAGGAGGAGGTTGAAGAAACCCTTTGAGTTTTTCTGAGTTAAAAAAGATCAGGAGGGGAATCATTTTTAGAACGTAGTCGAGACTCAAAAGGAACCGAGCTCGTAAGAGAAGCATCGAAGGTCGATGCCTTCAAGCATTGGAAATATTCCAAGGGGAAGGAAGAAGCGTAAGCTCAAGAAGGGAGCTACATATACCATTGGATCGATGCTGGGAGGAGAGATCTGGACCATTGAATCTATGTCTAGGCATACATGAGGAGAGTGCACAAGGAGGAAAGATATGAACCGTCATATCTAGCACCAATATCCAACAACCATTGGATCAAGCAAAGGCACACAGGGTTTAAACCATTTGATATCCACACAATTCACGAATCAGGGGTTAGAGGAGTAGAGGAGACTGCACTCCATACTTGGAATCACTGAAATCGCAAAATCGCTCTAGCCGTTGGATCAAGGATACGCGCACGAGGTTTAGTCACTGGGAGGCGCATATAAGATTTGATCTAGGCCGTCAGATCAAGCATAGAGAGTCGATATCCATTGAATCCGAAAAGAGGAGAATGAGGTTTAACCCTTGTAGAAGCAAAGGAGAGGACTTGACAAAAATCCCGAAAGAATCGTGACCATCCACTGGAGGGACACGTGGCGAGTGGTCAAGATTCGGGGAAAACCTTGAAAGGTCATGAGTCATTGATCCAGCTAGATCGTAGTCATTGGTTCTAGAAGGATCTGGACTGTTGATCTCCTAGAGGGGGAGATTTCAGCATTTTCATCACCAAGAAATTGGCGAGGAGTCGTTATAATTTCCGAAAGGGGAATCTCTGAAAGAACATAGAGCATACATCTCAGAGAATGCATGTCAAGAGATCAGGACCATTCCTGAAGTGGAAGATCTGGATCGTTGAGTGTCCAAGAGGGAATAAACGAGATTTAGGCAATTCTAAGGATGAATAGCCAAGGTTCTTTTCTTTCAAAACCCCGAAGTCACGAAACGTGAAACACGTCGTGGAGTAGATAGATCAGAGTCATCCATTTAGACAAGATCTAGACCTTTGATCTAGATCTTTGGACTTTCGGCACCATATATTTGGAGAGGAGGTGAAATTTCTCATGGATCCACGATCTACAAAACCTGAAGGAGATAGGTGCCAGGACTCGGGCATAGCCAAGGGTCACATGCAAAAGGCTCAAAGGGGGAGCCAAAGAGTTGTTAGGCCCTTTTTGGGGTTTGACATTTTTGAAGGACTGAAACACTTGCAGCAAGAATTATGAAAGGAGAAAAGTTGATAGCTCCTTTGGCGTTAAGCGCATGGTCACAGATGGTGGTCACATAGGATGAGGGTCTTAACCTCAAGATCTAGTGCCCACACTATGTGGAATATAAAATACCATAGGCACGAGAGAGAACAGAACCGTGGGATTTTTACAGGACCCGCGGGAGGAAATTAAGGGGACCGCGGAGATGTGTTTGGGTTCAAATTCAAACTCGAAGAGCCATTTCAACTCAAGAATAGAAGAACGATCCTTAGACCGGGAGGTTAGCGGACCCTCCCGAGGCAGACCATGGAATAATTTTGAATCTGCGCCCAACGCACGTAGAGAAAAGTGGGTCTTTTGCAGGACCTGCGCGTGAAGTTTAAGGGACTTGTGGATCTATGAAAGGAGTTCCAGCAAGAGCTCAAAGAGCCCTTTCGGCTGAGAGATGAGGACGATCCAGTGACCGGGACGTTGCAGACTCCGAAGAGGAGGGGGTTTGCATCAGGTGGTATCAAAGCTTAGTTTTTGTCTATATACTGTAGGAAGATGAAGGGAGACAAAATATTGACATTCTGTGAGGAGAGTTGTTGCATGGACGCAGCAACAAATTTTTAAACAACCGGGTGAGCTGTAGGAGGACATGGAGATTCTCTCAAGCGTAGAGTGATCCATAGGTTTGCCAGTAGGACAGACATAAAAGGAAGGATGGCTAATGAAGTCCATGGACGTGGTGTAAGGAAGGGCCACCAACAAAAAGGAAATCTATAGACGGATCTAGAGCTCACAGAGATAAGAGAGAGGATGGAGGAGCTTGCATGTCGAATGCAGTAGTATGGAATGTATGAATGGCCCATTAAGAATAAGGTGAACTAGTCGATTCAAATATTTTTGGCTAGAGCAAAGCGATAGCTATTGAGAAGGTGGTTGATGTATGTTCAGGACCCCAGATACACAAAGGAAGTGGTTCACATCTGTGAGCTAGAAGCTGGGAGAAATCTCAATGATGAAGAGGAAGGAGAGAGATCAAGCAGAGATCTAAAAAACTGTCTAGAAGACAGTGAAGAGCTTTCAATTTTCCATATGGGCAATGAGAAGAGGTTGATGGATGATCTCAAAAGATGCCAGTTGGGCGATAATGAAAGTTCAGGATGCCAAGGGAGCAGTAATGAAGTCTCAAATTTCCAGGTGGGCAGGGGGAACAAAATGAGACTATCTGAAAGTCTCGAGAGCTCAGAAGTGGGTTCATATCAGCTGGAAGCATTGATAGATGAAGATTCATGTGGTTGTTCCGACCATGTGAATGAAGACGATGACAAATTAAAAACTTGCACCATCCAGGAGGAAGATCAGAGATGTGTTCTGATTATTGGGGAAATTTAAATATTCCTGCCACATAACCAAGAGGAGAGCAATGCACATGGTGAGAGTGTAGCAATAGCAAAAGGACAGCCAACAGTGACTATCAAGGAGGAAGAGGAAATGGGGAAAACATCAGAAGATACCCAAGAAGAGGAAGAGGAGCATTCAGATGAATGGTTCAAAATTTTTAACCAAGAAGTTCACACAGAGATGACTACAGTATTGGAAGCTGCAGAAGCAGAAAAGGAATGAGCAGACAACACAGAGTTTGTTGATTTGTGTCAAAAATTGGAAGCCTAGAGAAGAGGGTAATGGTGCAAAGTTTTCACATTCAACTAGGCAAGTTGGAGATATATGGAGTAGTGTACCAGCCGAAGTAACAACTGGGAGAAGTTGGACTTGAACCAACACAGGGAGAATTGGCAGCAGCAGAGATGTCACAAAAAGAAGTCGAGCAGCAGTTTGATTAGGAGACTGCAGAGATGAAATCTGCAGTAGAGTGGCCACTTAGTGCCACAAGAGATGAAAAAGATAGTAGAGGATTTCAAGTCAATCTACCCATCAACGAAGAAGGGTTGCAACTGAGAAGACTGCATACAAAGAGCTAGCAACTGAAGAAGTTGGACGAGGTAATTGGGAATATCAGGGAGTTTATGTTCATATCAGCAGAAACAATCAGCAAGGGGAAGCTGAGCAGAGAAGAACCTACCACAGCAATAGAGAAGAAGAAGAACAAGAAGAATCAACAACAACAACAACATCATAGTTGGAGAGGAGAAAGAGGACAACTCCAAAAGATGATTTGGGATCCAAGTGGATTTCAATGCTAGATAAGAGGAGCTCATGAGAAGGATCTCATGTTTTTCCTAGTAGAGGAGTATGATGCAGGATCATCGCTCCAACTCAGCCAACGCACCAGCGAAGTAGCACATCATCATGCATTCAATATAAGAGAGGCACAACCCTCTCATTTTTCAAAATTCAAGCCAAGCATTAACTCAGGAATTAATTGAGTTGTTGAGATATTTTTTTTGTCTCAACATTTTTAAATTGTAAGTTGCTTGTAAAGTCTCTAAGGATTGTAAGAGGCTGCAGACTTGGATTGTTGACTCAGTCCAATTTGTAATTAATCAGCCATTGATGGTAAGAAATGAGATCTAGTAAGGGTAGGTGAAGAGGACAAGCTCAGCAGAGCCCCTCTTTTGTATTGGGATCTAGTTTTCATATTTCGTGGGGACAGAGATAGAGAGAGTCTGTGTGGGACTCGTGAGAAGAATAGAGGAGGTCCAGGTAGAAAGACCTTAGGGAGAAGAATCTATGAGAGAGAGGGAGCTTGAGAAGGACTGAGACTTGTTAAAGTCTAGTCATTGTAAACATTTGTATAGACATTCAGATTAATACAAAGAGCAATTTTTCTACATACTGTGTGTTCATTATGTTTGCATGTTTCCATGAATGAATATGCTATGGATGTTTGTTAGTTTACATTTGCAGAGATAGAAAAAGATTATTGTCTATAAGTTCTTGAGTTTTTGTCTGGGTTCTTTAGGCTGTGCAAGGTGTGCACAACATGATGAGAGGAAGTTCTGTAGCCCGTGCAAGGTATGTGCATCTGAACTTTGTGGAGTCAAAAAGAATGTGCTAGGTGGGAACACCAGAAGAATTCAAACTCAAGAGAAGCCTCAAGGTTGTTGAACACCTTGGAGGTTGGATTGTGTAGAGGAAAATCACAAATAAGACAAAATGTCTGAAGTTTTGCAGAGGCTCTGCGAGGTGGGTATAGAGCATGTGCGATAGGTGCACAGGGAGAACTCTATCTTGAGTTTTGAGGAAAGGAGTATCTGCAGAGGAGATACTTCCAGAGTCACTGAAGACCTTGTAAACTCAACAAAGGTGTGTTGGAGTAGGAAGTAGCCAGGAAGGCACTTTCATCTCTTCAAGAGACAGAAAAGATAGAGACCTGTCGAGATCCGAACCAGTGAAGTTCGAGGAGGAGGTCGAAGAAACCCTTCGAGGTTTTCTGAGTTAAAAAAGCTCAGGAGGGGAAGCATTTTCAGAACGTAGTCGAGACTCAAAAGGAACTGAGCTCCTAAGAGAAGCATCGAAGGTCGAGGCCTTCAAGCATTGGAAATTTTCCAAGGGGAAGGAAGAACCATAAGCTCAAGAAGGGAGCTACAACTAATATTGGATCGGTGCTGGGAGGAGAAATCTAAACCATTGAATCTATGTCCAGGCATACAGGAGGAGAGCGCGCAAGGAGGACAGATATGAACCATCATATCTAGTGTCGATATCCGACAACTGTTGGATCAAGAGAAGGTGCACGGGGTTTAAACCCTCTGATATCCACACAATTAGGGAATCGGAGGTTGGAGGAGTAGAGGAGACTACAATACATACTTGCAATCGCTGAAATCGTGAAATCGCGCCAGCCGTTGGATCTAGAGCACAGTAGCCCGAGAGTCATTGGATCAAGGATACGTGCATGAGGTTTAGTCCCTAGGAGGCGCACATAATATTTGATCTGGGCCGTTAGATTGAGCATAGAGAGTTGATAGCCATCGAATCCAGAAAGAGGAGAATGAGGTTTAACCCTCGTAGAAGAAAAGGAGAGGACTCGACAAAAATCCCGAAAGCATTGTGACCATCCCCATGAGGGACACGTGGCAAGTAGTTAGGATTCGTGGAAAACCCCGAAAGGTCATGAGCTTCCGATCTAGCTAGATCATAGCCATTGGTTCCAAAAGGATATGGACTATTGATCTCCCAGAGGGGGAGATTTCGACATTTTCATCACTGGGAAATTGGCGAGGAGGAGTCGTTATAATTCTCGAAAGGGGAATCTCTGATAGAACCTGAACCATCCATCTCAGAGGATGCATTTCAAGAGATCGGGATCGTTCTTGAAGCGAAAGATCTGGACCGTTGAGCATCCAAGAGGAAATTATCAGGATTTTAGCAATCCTGAGGACGCAGAGCCAGGGATTTTTTCTTTCAAAACCCCAAAGTCACGAAACACGAAACCTGTCATGGACTGGATAGATCAGAGTCATCCGTTTAGACCAGATCTAGACCGTTGAACTAGATATCTCGAGCTTTGACACCAGAGGTTTGGAGAGGAGGTGACATTTCTCGTGGATCCATGATTTATGAAACCCAAAGGAGATAGGTGCCAGAACTCGGGCATAGCTAGGGGTCACGTGCAGAAGGATCAAACGGGGAGCCAAAGAGTCATTAGGCCCTTTTTAGGGTTTGACATTTCAAAGGGCATGGAACGCTTGCACCAGGATTTGCGAAATCACGAAATGTGAAAATTTCCCTATGGGTTCAGCATGTGGTCACAGGAGGGTGGTCACATGAAGGTGGGGCCTAAATCGAGGGCTAGTGCTCACACTATGGAAGAATTTTGAATCTGCACCCAACGCGGGCAAATAAAAGTGGGTCTTTTGCAGGACCTACGCATGAAGTTTAAGGGACTTGTGGATCTGTGAAAGGAGTTCCAACAGGATCTCAAAGAGACATTTCGACTTAGAGGTGAGGACGATCTAGTAACTGGAAGGTTGTAAACCCCGAAGGAGAGGGGGCTTGCATTAGAGTTGAAGGAGACGATAGAGAATAGAGTTACATATTGAAGAGAAGGATCATTGTAATCATTTGGATGTTGGAATAAAGAGCTTGTTGTTGCAGATCAAGAGTTCTATATTGTAGTCTTTATTGACAATATATGCCAAGAGAGAGAAGGCCCCCTCTCTCTGGTATACGCTTCCCAAATAGATTCCTTTTTGTTCTGTGATGTTATTTCAATAGATGCTCATTTCATTTCCTGTTCATTTCTTTATGCTCTTTCATTTCTACAAGTGTGGTTTCCCTAAATAGTTAGGCATTGAAGGATGATTTTTTTTAGTGATCACAAAACCAGTTGATACTCTTTCTTTTCAACCAAGGGAATGTTGTTAATGGTTGAAATATAATTCCAGTGACCAAAGTTAAATTATGTAGTCTTTTATTTCTTCAATTTCATTTATGTAGTTTCATTTTTGCAAGTGTGGTCAACATAGTGTGGTGTGCATCAGAGTCATCAATGTTTGCTAACACCAAGAATCCAAGAGATAGTTGAGAATCCATAGGACTCTACCCTACAACATTATATCATATGATTTTAATTCTTGTTCTTGAGTGATTTTTATTTACAATTTTGATTAAGCTATAAGAATTAGTTGAGCCATGAAGAAATGAATTGATTATTGTAATAGAGCTCTTGTATCCTTCACTCTGATTCTTGGAAATATATGATCAAACAAAGAACTTTAAAATTCAACTTTCTTAGCTTAGAGTTAGTTTCTTACTCATGCATATATTTTGTCAGCATCTCACAATCTTACAAGCTCCCTAGTTGATAGTTTAATGTAAAGAAATTTAAGTAATTAAGTTTCCCAACACTTTTGGCATCGTTGTTGTGGAGATGCTAAAGGGAATAGGCATTGGTAATTTGGTTTCCATTCCTTTTATTTAAGTTTTATGCATGGAAAGGGGAAATATACTCATGTCAATAGATAACTTGGTGACAACAGGGTCTTAGTATCATGAGGTGTCCAAGTAGATGCTTTTCTTTGAATTTTTTTTTGTGTAGAAGCTGTAGTGTTTTATTCAAAAAGATCCCCCTTACACTAATCCATTTGCAAGATAGGGATTATTATCCAAAACAAATTCTTCCACAATGCTCAATCATTTTTTCAGTAAAGGAGGACACACCCCTGCAAGGATCTTCTCAAATCCTTGCCCAGACTCCAAAATTGTGACCATGTATGAGTCTTCAATTCAAGAAGCAGTAGAGGAACAAAGGATCCATGAACATATTCCAAAGGAAGAGGATTTAGAAGTTTCTTCTAGAAGTCCTTGTGAGAAAATAAAATAAATCAAAGAGTTATGGACCACATCAAATGAAGAGCAGTTTCTAGAGCCATAGATCGAAGAATTTCTAGCACGCTTATCACCAGATCACGTGTGCATTATGGAGTGTGATGAGAAACATTCGAAAGAAATTCATGGCGTGACAGTTAAAGAGATCCAAGGAGAAAAATATCAAATCGATACTTGGTTCCAAACATTCACCAGGCCAGGGTACCACTCCATCCTTCAACACTTCTTGGCATCATCTCATCTTGAGCAGATGGCCTCCCATATCCTGGTACTTATTGAGGTATAATTTTTATATTTGAATATGGCTACATTTTTAATTGTTTTACGCACATGGCTCCATTAGAAGTACTTATATACTTGAGAAGAAGCTTTCCTTTTTTTCAAGTAGGGTAGGGTAGTGAATAAAAATTTAAATAAATGTCAGCTCAACTCCAAGTATATATCAATAGCGTATTTTAATAATAAAAAAGAGTTATCTACAAATATAATCATGAGATCTCCCACAACTTAAATCTCCTTCATATAGGGTATATTTGTTTTTTCAATACCTTTCCCTGTGACATATCTTCATAAAGTATGTTCAGGAGCTTGGTTGGACTGTGAGGATTTCCCAAGATCATGTTTGAATATGATTTAATGTACACGAGTGCAAGGAGGATTGAAAATAATTACTTACAGATAAATAATGTTCAAACTCTAGTTAGAGAATACATCTAATCCTTGATTGAATGGTTAAAATGTGATACACAATTGAAGAATTAAATTGGACTTTTGAGGCTACTCAAGAAAGTGCCTCTTAGCTACAGGATTCTTTAGAGAGGATTATTGGGCTTGTGGAGCGGGTGACATCATTGGAACTTTGGGTAGTTTCTGTAGATACATGAGATATACCAGAGAATATTGAAAGTTTTATAGATGATTTCCAATTAGGTAACTAAAATTCATCAATTGACATAAAGGAGCCTGAAAAACAAATGGACTACAACAAGAGGATTCTAAATATATTAAGACTGTAGGACTAGTTGAGCAAGTTGTCATGGTTGGTTGTTGGCTTTCCATGAAAGTGTTGAGTATTCTTTTGGGAACTATAGAAAGGAAATTCATTTTACGAGTATTTAGTTCAGGTATTGTTAATAACTCTTATGGTGAAATTGTCTAGTAGATTGTTAACAGTGTGAAATAGTTTCAAAGATTTGATGCAATGTTGCATTTGAGGCAACTTGAAATCATAAGAGATCATTTCTGCAATTTCTTTTAGCCATGCAACATAATGGTGCAATTGACAAGATAAGGGAAAGATTCACTATCCTCTGCAACCGCCTGCTTTGTTCAAGTGATCCAAGTATAAATCAGATGTTGGAATCATGGATGAAACAACTTATGCAAAAGGAAAACGCAAAGGGTTGAACTGTGGATGACATTTTGAGGAGGAGTGATGGAATACCAGTTGCATGTATTGCACTTTTACTTGTTGAGCTAGAAGACACACCCAAGAAGCTTCTTCTTTCAGCATTGAGGTGGCTTATTGATATTCCAAAGTCCTTTTTGTCAAAATAAGGTGCTCTTAATGGAATATTGCATGAGGAAAATAAATTACCGAATCTATCACATGTACCTTTCATGTTTCCACCTGACATTAGATGTATCGAGATTCATGCATCCAAATTAATGTTTAAACAACAAGATGAAGGTGTGGCACCCATAGTACATGCATTTAATGTCCCAAATTTTTTTTTCCATGACACAAACTTGTGAATAGATACTACGAAATTATGTGAAAAGGCACTCATAATTGCAATACATTCATTCTCTTGTCATTATTGGGAGGTTCAAAATAGTTCCACTCTTTTCTTCATTGCTTTGGTCCATTATATGATTGGGTTTCTAAATGTGCACAAATGAGAATAAACACATCATTCCATGACCGGGTTTGAATTCTTCCTTAGGTACCCTACATTGCACCCTTTCCTTCTATAAAAATTACTTTATCCAATGGAACAATTATAAGAAAGTGTTTCTCAATCTTGGAGAGGAACGTTTTCGAGGCTAATTACAAACAGATGAAGGGGAATATTGAAGATCCACCACATGGGTTTTGTGAATGATGAGCCCAATAGGGTTCCATGCGAATGGTTTCCTACAATTATGAAGGATATGGGAGATACAATGGATTCTTTAAACTGATATTTTCTAGAATTGTAGTTGTTTATGGATTTGAGATCCATGCTCTATTTTGTAGTTAGTTTTTCATAGAGATTTGTGATGCTTAGGTCTAAAGGATATACAAGGGATTCAGATTGCATATAGAATTTCATCGATCGTTGAAATAGATCTCTATGTCACACTATTGAAATTGTTAGTTTTAGATCTACAACATGTATAAAGCCTGAGATGTGCCTAATGCTTGGGTCTATGAAAGATGTTGAGGTTGAAGGATGTCATAATGAGTCTAGGGAATCGATAAAATAATACATTCCTAAACTAACCATGTTATTTATGGATTGCAGAGTCAAGACAGACTCTCAAGCCTTTGTGGTTCAGATGCAACAACCACACCTTCTTGTGGAGTTTTTGCTTGTGGTAGGTGAATATTTTGTGCCTTCACTAGGCATAACCACTTGGAGGGAGGAAGCAATGGACATACAAAATGACCCATTCACCATTCATGATCATTGTCACCTAAATGTATATCTCTATGAACATAAAGAAGAAATTGTATTTTTATCTCCACGTCGACAACTAATTGTAGATGCCTATGATGTGGATGATTTTACATATGAAGGATGTGAGAATGCAATCTGTCTCATTGAAAAGGATAATTTGAAAGGAAATTATATTCATGGATTGCATCCTCTCATCATAATTGAATATGGGAAAATATTTGTTTCGAGAATATAATAATTAAGAATGGTTCACGGTTAGGGGAGTACAGATATTTAAGAAATGAGAGCAATTATTGTTCTTCTATAGAAGATGGTGTGATTTTTTATGATTTAAATTAGGGCCAATGTCCATCTCCTATTTCAAAAGAACATGCAAACAAATTTTATGGAGAAAACAATTTCATCATTGAAGTATAGGTTGTGGCAATCAAACTTACATTCTATGAAAACGAAAAACACACTTGCATCTCTCTCTCTCTCTCTCTCTCTCTCTCTCTCTCTCACACACACACACACACACACACACACTTAATTTAGGGAAGATAGAAAATGTTAAGAGAAAATTCAATCGATCGGAACAACTTTCAAATAGAGATGATATCGAGAGGTTGTAGAATATGGATAGGAACTTAACAAAGTATGCAGAAGCATGGAGAAGTAGATATTCAGATGGCTAGAGAAAAAGCGAGTATGATGAAGATTTTCATTGTTTCTACAACCGAATGGCCTTGATCATCCTGCTACAAAATTGTTCCAAACCACCTCCATAAGCCTTCATGAAGATAATTCTTCCCCTACTTCACATGCATGAGGACATGTAAGGTTTCAAGTGTGGGGGGGATGGAGATGTCCTTTCCATTCAAGGTTCGTAGCAGTAGTAGGATCTGAACGACTAACAACATGCAACATTTCTATTTTATGATCATTTTCTTATTTGGGATGATCCACCTCAACATTGACAATCTAGCATACACACCAACTTTCCTCCTTCATCGTTGAGCTAGGAACTACCTATGTCCAAGAAAGAAAATTCCAAGGCCACATTGATTGTGTGATCCATAAATTCAGGGGATGAAGGTTTTATTACTTCTCAATGGAGGTTTTACTTGAGGTTATGAAAAAAAATTGCAAATATATGTTTTTTTCCTTAGTTGTTTTGAAGCAATCTTCAATTTGATATGTTTATTGCTGATATATTCTAGCTAGTGGTCTAGAGCCATTTTGATTTCAAATATAATTTTATGCTCCCATTACGTTTTAATATCTATTTACAAAGCTAGTTGGATCAACATGAATCCAAACCTCTGAATGGATGATAAATGGGGGCCATAATTCCATCCTTTCAAGAGAAGAACAATTTTGGTTGTGATTTTGTGTGTGATAATAGATCAAGTCTCACTGAAGGATATTTTCACTCGGACATCAAATGATATGCTACACTTCAATTTAATCAGAAGGACAAATAAACAACACCATTTATACCTTCAAGTCTGTTCCTGAACCAAGAAATGTACAATCAATTGCTAGTGTGTGGAAGTGTGAACATGAGTATAAATAACAATGAACAACAATGTTGATGATGTTTTGTCGAAATTGAGAAGGACGAAATTAACTCCATTAGCAGAACTTGAGATTTTATGAAGCAAATTCAATGCATTCAAAATCATTTTTTTTTTCAAAATTAGAATGATTTTTTGCAGCTACCCAAAGTGTTGTTATAGTGGGATTTCCTATAGAAGACTATTCCTAGGGTCATTTTTTGCACGACATTTGCAAGTATATGAGGATGAATTAAAAATTTCTACGACATGGGTTTTTTACAGAAGCTAGAAAATTTTGTATGGCATAGACAAAATTTGCACAAAATGCATGATAAGGGATGCACGGGCATGCTTTAAAATAGATTTAATAAAAAATACCAAAATTTTTGTAAATAGTTACAACCATCTTTATATAGACGATTTGTAGTTTTGAATGGTTGTACGCATGTCAAGAATAGATCATGGCTTGGAGATGATTTCAAATCAACACAAGATGCCTATCCACCTATCAACCACGATTTCCAACATGTTTGAATTTTACAAGGTTTCAAGCATGAATCAACATCAAATTTTTAGCATTTTTTGTAACAACAGTTCAATAACAATTAGCATATTCAAATTCGTCTTCACCATCAACATCAATTTATCTTCTTCAGTAGAAATACTCTTCATACCTTCAAGTTTAGATCAACATCATCAACAAACTTATGCCCCAATCATGCCCAAAATGGTCATCTAGAAAAACTATTTGAAATTCTTATGATTTTGTTATTCCTCTATGAAATTGTGTCTTTATGCATGTCTTTACTAGATGATAATACTTATGTAACTTATTGACTCATTGATTCCAATGCCAAGAACTTATCCAACCATAATAAATTATTGTTTTTTTATTCGTTTTCTTCTTTTGACATATGTTTGAATGATGATTTGTCTTCCCATAATGAAGACAAGGATAGAGATCAAAAAATTGATTCTTATTGTGACCAAATCAATGACAATGTTGGCACTCAATTTTTCCTCAATATGTTTATTGTCAATTGTACCATTAACTTCATTAACTTCTCGAGTCTTCAAATTTTCATAAATAAATCGTTCACTCACAAATTGACCTAGTCTGAAGTAATCTAGAATATGAAAGTTGTTTTCTTTATCATATCCTAAGCCATGTCAATTCTTGTTGAATTGCAATTCTTCCCGAGGTCTATCAATCATCTTGGAAATATCATTTTGATGTTCTTCATAAATGTTTTATTTGAAAACTTCAAATTCATATTTATTGGTGTTGTTATCACTTTGTGTTTTTGCTTGTGACTCATCTTTAAAAAAAAAAACCTTCATCAATTCATTGTATGATTCCATCGCATGATTAGTTAATGAATCATCAATCATATATTTTGTTGCTTTTGTATCAACTTTGTATGACAAGTAATATCAACCTTTTGTATTAGATAATTTGTCTCAGAAGTTGCATTAACCTTTTCTATGAGGTCATTTGTTGCACATGTTGCATCAACTATGTTCTCAATTTTTTGCTCGTTTTCAATTACTATTACTTGAATTTCTTCAATCAATCTATATTTTAGATCAATTTTCTTGTGAAGATCAATAACCTAATTATCCAGTGCATGTAAGGAGTCTCATGGTTCTTTGATTTCTAGATTGATATTTTGCAAACAATTTCCTCCTAAATACCCATTTTAATTTATTAGTTATGTCACGCTCATGTGTACTCATTCACCCGCACTTGTTTCATTTATATTGTACTTGTTGATCATGCACCCCAAAGTGTGGTTTTTACAATGATTTGTCTTTGATGACAATGACCTCCTTATTCGATTTCAGACATGTCTTTTTTACAATAATCACAATTGATTTTGTACTTTCAAAAGGTTTGAAACTCCACCCTTTGTACAATTTGATTCTTATATTCAATGACTTATCCTTCAAAAAAGACTATTGAATTGGACATTTTAAAAATTTTCCATGAATATTAGAGAAACTAACTACTATTTGTGCTCTCGTTACATGAAATTGCATATTGCTTTGCAGAAGATTAAATTGATGCATGTCTTACTTTAATCAAATTTGTATGCCTTACTACACCATGTATATATTGTTTGCTAAATTAAATATGTATTAAAGAACTAGACACAAAACATCAAAACATTTAAAAAAAAAGGCATGTACACTTGTACACAAGTACAAGTTTCCTTAAATCTCCTTATTCAAATTTAAGAAATAGAGCTAAACGATACAATCATTTAATTAAAAAAAAAAAAAAAACTTAATATCACAACAATTGATTACATTTAACTAAATGGTTTTTGAATGATTTCATATCTCGGTACATGACTTTTGAATGATTTCATATCTCGGTACATTCATTGAACCTTCCACTATCTTGGTTCTTTTATTTCAAAGTATTTAATGTTTGGAAAGATGTCCATAGTCCTTTTAAAAAAACACAAAGTCTTGACCATAATTGATGATATAGTCATCCACTATCATAACTGACAATACACTCATCCACCATCATAGTTGTCAAAACGTTTCACGCAAATGCTTTTCTTGGCAAAAGACGTGCGCACACTGTTCTAGGTTGGGGAGAGGTCACGAGTTCTAACCTGGCTACGAGTTCTTTTGAGTGCTGCTTTCCACTCCCATATCATCCACTATGTGGGGAAGTATCGGAGTGAGTTCCTAACAGGTTAACTTCCATCAAGAAAAAAAAAAGTTTTGACATTAATCATGATCAAAATCGAATGGCCCGTATTGAATGTAAACGCAATTATCTTCGTTCGTTCCAACACTGCACAACACTGCATGTGGGATAGTGGATGTCAAATAAAAAATATAATCATCACTCACATTTCGATTGGAGTTGTTGCGCGGGTGGAATCCAAATATTTTTTTTTCGCTTCTCTTATGGATGGTGATTATGTGCGTCTGTCTCATCTGCTCGTTCTAGTATATATGTATATCAATCGGTCCGCTCTCTAGACCATGTTCAGTTCGATATTCGAATTCAGATATTGGGTAGAAATACCGCCAAATGTTACTTCTTTGTTCGATATTCGAAATCAGATATTGGGTAGAAATACCGCCAAATGTTACTTCTTTGAATCTGATTGATTTGGCCATTGATAGTATCTGCTATAATCTTAAATCTCCATCAATTTAGCCGGTAGGCACCATGTCTCAGCCAAAAATCAACACGCTCATCTTTCCATTCTTTTGAATGGATGCTCCATGCCAAAAAATTAAAACTAAATCTCGCACAAATATTTTAACGAATCGATTTGAAATTAAATTTTCTGCAACCAATCAAATTCAGATCTGATTCGGACCAGATCGCGAGAGGACAGGGAAATAGCTTTTCTAATGGACTCCAGATCGCGTCTATGAGACAAAATATCAATACCACCCTTTTTTTTTATCAGTCATCCTCTCTAACCCACACGAAAGCCACTGGAAATGACTAATAATAGGATCTAAATGCAAAATTCTGTGGCAAGCTCTTTTGCAGAATCCTTCCCCTGCATCTCTATCCTTCAATGAAATTTGTTTAGGAGAAACCTCTAAAGAAATTTTACTGATGCAAGCCTCTTGCTTCTCACATTTCAGAGGTTCGATGATACAGCCCCCCTACCTCCGTAGGGTCTTCCGACCTCTCGGTCACTGGATCGTTCTTCTCCTTGAGCTGGAACAACTCTTTGGGTTCCTGCTAGAACCTTTACTAACAAATCCACAGGTCCAAATACAAAACTCATTCCACGCGTACAAGCATCAGACATGAGTTTCACCTTGGACGACCACGGGTCGTGACCGCACGTCTATACAAAACGTCGATCCTGACTCCCTGACTCCCAAAACTCCAAAAAGTGATTAACGGTTGTTAGCCCCTTTCCCTATCTCCTCTCGTGTGACCATTCGCCACGTCCTGGGCTCTTCCTATGAGCGCGTCAGGATTTCATGGATTGGGGATTCACGATGCAACTTATCTCTCTTTTCCCGATACCCAAAATACTGATATTCCTTTGCCACATATCAATGACTCCAATTCTTTTATGATCTGACGATCCAGATCGCGTCGGCGGTTATCCCTCCGAGATTTTCCATCGTCCGTTCAGCTTCTCCAAATGCTCAGATCTCTGATGTATGTGGATCTCCGCCATCTATCACCCCAAATCCAATGGCTGGAATGATTTCACGAGTTCGCGTTTTGCAAATTCTCACAAATCTGTCCCTTGACCTTTCCACTCTACAAATCAACGAAATGTTGATCTGTTGTCACGTGTCCTTTGACGATAGACGACTTTGATGATGTCGGGACTTGGGACTTCGCAAAGTCCACCCTCTTGTGCACTATTGAAGAGTTTAACCCTCGTGCATCTTCCTCCGGATCCAACGGCTGTTGGCCCACGCGCCAAATCCGACGGTTCAAATTTGTTCTTCCTCCTGCGCTCTCTTCTAAATGTCTAGATGTGGATTCGATGGTCCAGATATTTTCCTCGCACCTTATCCTACGGCTATTGTACTCCTCCTCCTAAGATTTTGTGCTTTCTTCCCAGACTTGGAAGATTTCGATGCTTCAAAGGTTTCAACCTTCAGTTCTCCTGCGAGTCCAACTCTTGGATCTCGTCAACACTTGTGAAAGTGCTATCCCTTTTGAGCTTCATCCCTTGAAGGATTTTCGTTCTCCCACACACACCTTGTGTTCTCGGGATTTCGAATAACTCAGCGCAAAGGATTTTCTTGATAAGAAAATTATGCTCGCCCACCTAGCGTTCTTCGGCTCTGGTTCTTCGAAGCTTATTAGCTTCTTGACGCTATGCACACCTTGCACTTGGTCTGAGTTTCTTTGATTCTCTCTAAACTCCTCTCTGAGTCAATCCCAGACTCAGTCAACGCACTCCTTGCGTTCGAGATGCACACCTTGCATACAAGTATCAGAAGAGAAACAATTGAAACTCAACCAGCTTCGTCATGAACTCATACAGTCAAACTCTCAAACACTCATACATGAAATGAACTTGTAACAAATCATACACACAGAATAACATTTGTTCAATCTCATATGAAATGAACATAGTCCAAGGATTTGGGACAATTTTCTGTCTGTTCTATTCATTCATGAAAAACGAAAAATACAAAGTGTTTATGCTACTCTACTCTGTCTATCACAAAACATACTCTCTCTCTCTCTCTCTCTCTCTCTCTCTCTCTCTCTACTACAATGCAACAATCAACTATCTAAGGACCACTCCACGAGCTCTTTCGTCCTGTTCTGAAATCTATCATTTAAAACTTCAAAGCTAATACCTACTATGTTCTATTACATTAACTATTAATTACTGCCAGATAGAGTTGACACTCCATATCTGCAATTTTCTTATAGTCCGTCCAGACTTTACAAACAAGTTACAATTTAAAATGTTGTATTCAAAAATATCTCAACAACTCATTAAATTATGAGTTAAGTGGTTGATTTGAAATTTTTTCATTGTTGAGATGTCCTCTATTTTCCTCCACGCGTGCGTTGTTGACTTTGAAGGCGATTCTCATGCATCATACTCCTCGGGTTAAAAATTTTCATGGACTCCTATCCATGAGCTCCTGCACTGTCTTTCCATGCTTCAAAATATCAGGTTCGGTGACCCAACTTGCATCTTCCATTGGATGATCTTTCCACTTCACTAAGTACTCAAGATATGTTTTCCTTCTGGTTTTCTTTCCATCCCTCTGTTCAATAATTCTCTCCATCTGAGGTTTTTCTGCTGTGGGCAATTGCTCTTCCCACTGAATTTCTTTCTGATTATTTGATTCTCTTGCTTCATCTCTCTTGTAAGGACACAGGTCTACAATATTGAATATCGATGATATCCCAACATTGTCTGGCAACTCAATCTCATAAGCATTGGCTGCGAATTTTCTGAGAATCATGCATGGTCCTATCTTCTTCATTTTCAATTTTTTATACGTTCCCCTTGAAAACCTCTCTTTTCTCAAATGAGATAAAGCTTCATCTCCAACCTTGAATTGAACTTCTCTTCTCTTTTGATCAACTCTATTCTTATATTTCTTGCTGCTATCATGTAGTTGTTCTCTAACTCTGTCATGGAGTTTCTGCGTTTTTGTTGCAAAATCCTTTGCTCCAACACTTCTGAACTCATCTTGATTCAAATCTCTCAACTTCGTAATCCCTCTTGGTTGTATACCATACATAATTTCAAATGGACTTTTCCCTGTGCTCATGTTCACTGAATTGTTGAATGCAAATTCTCCCTGTGCCAGAATCTGATCCCATTGTCGACCTTGCTCAGTGACTAAACTTCTCAATAAGTTTCCTAGACTCTTGTTAACTACTTCAATCTGTCCATCTGTCTAAGGGTGATATGTTGAACTAAAGGACAAGTTTGTCCCCAACCTCTTCCATAGAGTCTTCCAAAAGTGTCCTACAAATTTCGTGTCCCTGTTTGAAACTATGCTCCTTGGCAATCCATGTAGTCTTACTACCTCTCTGAAAAACAAGTTGGCGATGTGTGTGGCATCGCTTGTCTTCTGGCATGGTATGAAATTTGTCATTTTTTAGAATCTTTCCACCACAACAAATATGGAATCGTTGTCTTTTTTAGTTCTAGGCAATCCCAAAACAAAATTCATATTGATTGCATCCCACAACCTCTCTAGAATTGGTAATGGCTGATACAAACCAATGTTCTATTATTTTCCTTTTTCATATTGACAAATTTTGCATTTGTTCACAAACTTCTTCACTTCTTCTCTCATGCTTGGCCAATAGTACGAATTACTCAGCTATGCAAGTGTCTTATCATGACCAAAATGTCCAGCTAAACCTCCACTGTGGTTTTCTTTCAACGGGTTGTCTCTCATTGAACACTTTAGTATGCACAATTGGCTTCCCCTGAACAGTAATCCATCCTGAATCAGATATTCAGTCCAGGGATTTTGTTTCCCAATAAAGGATTCTTGCATGCTTCATAAGCTTCTTTAAAATATGTATCTTCTCTATACATCTCCTTGAGATGTTCAAACCCTAAGGTCTCCACTTGGAATTCCTGTACAGTTAAACTCCTTTTGCTCAAAGCATCTGCAACTTTGTTAGCAATTCCAGCAATGTGTTTAATAACAAAAGTAAAATTCTTCATAAATACTGCCCATTTTTCATGTTTCTGATTCAACTTTTCTTGCCTAGTAATAAATTGCAAATCTTGATTATCACTGTACAAGACAAATTCTTTAGGAATTAAATAGTGCCTCAATTTTTTCAAAGCTTGAATCACTCCATAAAATTCCTTGCCATACATGGAATATGTTTTCTTGGTGTCATTCAGTTTCTCACTAAAATAAACAACTGGCCTATTATCTTGACTCAAGACTGCTCCAATAGCTAATCCACTTGCATCACATCTCACCTGAAATGTTTTTCCAAAATCGGGTAAGACCAAAATTGGCTTCTCTATGATTTTATCCTTCAACACTTTGAAACTTTTTTCAGCTTCCTCTGTCCAACTGAAGGACTTGTGTTTCTTCTTCACAGTGTCTAGCATGGGTGCACATATTTTGCTCAAATATGTTTCTCGGTGATGGCCATTCTCTGATCGCTCTCACTTTTTCTGGGTCCATCTTCAATTCATTTGAAGAGATTACGAAACCCAAATATATGAGCTCCTTTTTCATAAAAGAACTCTTCTTCATATTTATCAACAATTTCTCTCACTGCAACCTTTCCATCACTGATGTCAAATGTTTTAAGTGTGGACCTTCCTTCGTCTTGTTGAAGATTAGTATGTCATCCAAATATACTATGACAAATTTTCCTATGAAATCTTTCAACACTTCATTCATTAATCTCAGAAATGTGCTTGGTGCATTTGTCAACCCAAATGACATGACCAACCATTCAAACAATCCTTCATTTGTCTTGAATGATGTTTTCCATTCATCACCCTCTCTCATTCTTATTTGATGATATCCACTTTTCAAGTCTCTCTTGGAAAATATTTTGCTCCACTCAAACAGTCCATCAAATCATCCATCCTTGGTAAAGGAAATATGTACCTAATGGTTATTTTGTTGATGGTTCGGGAATCTATACACATTCTCCATCCTCCATCCTTCTTTGGAATTAACACAGTTAGTACTGCACATGGGATTAGGCTTTCTCTGACTAAACCTTTATCCAACAACTCCTGGACTTTCTTTTTGACTTCCTCATTATCTCTAGGTGTCAACCTATAAGTTGTTTTGTTTGGTAAACTAGCTCCTAGAATAAGGTCAATATGATAGCTTATACGAGTACGATAACTTATAGCTTATACTCCAAATAGGCGGCAATGAGTGTGGTAAATCATCCACTACTATATCAGCAAAGTTTTCTAACAATTCCTTGATTTCTATAGGCAAATCATCTACAGAAGTATTCGTAAGGATAACTCTAGGATTCCTTACTACAACAAACTGCATTTCTTTCTCCTTCTTGACTTCATTCAAGAGTTCCTTCTCGCTCATGAGAAGTATGCTTGAACTCACTTTTTCCTTTGGCTCCTTCTCTTCTATGGGTAACAACATATCTGTTCTACCATTCTTTTCTAGAGTATAGGTATGCTTTCTTCCATCATGAACAACCTTTCAGTCATACTGCCACGACCTCCCTAATAAAATATGATAGACATCCATAGGAATTACATCACACAATATTTCATCTTTGTAACCTCCTATTTTAAATTCAACTTGACATTATTGACTTACCATTACTTGATGTCCTTTCTACAACCACAATACCTTGTATGGCTTTGGATGTGCATTTTTCTTCAATTCTAGCTTCTCCACCATCTCTATGGATGCTAGATTCTCAGTGCTCCCACTATCTACGATCACCTTGCAAACTTTGTCTTTTGTTTTGCAAGCAGTTTTGAATAGGCTTGTTCGTTGAACTGGTTCCTCTGGTTCCTTCTCTGGTTTGAGAAGGACTTTCCTCATCATGAGGTTATTTCCTCCTTCGGTTTCTTATGCTTCCACATGCTTCTGTGCTTCGGAAATGTGTGCTTCTCCACCTTCTCCTTCTCTTTTTCTATCAGGACATTCCCAAGATTTGTGTCATTCTTTTCCACAGGTATAGCATTTAACTAAGCCTCCTCTGGCTCTTTCTCTTCCTCTTCCTCTACCTCTGGAAAAAGAAATTCTTTCTCCATGTCATCCTTCTTTATAACT
Organism: Picea glauca; assembly: GCA_000966675.3. Lineage (NCBI taxonomy): Eukaryota > Viridiplantae > Streptophyta > Pinopsida > Pinales > Pinaceae > Picea > Picea glauca. The sequence continues at coordinate 237,960 of JZKD02S0268860.1, forward strand.
TCCACCCTTCTCATGGTGACTATGTTGTTTATCAGCTTCAGGCTTTGACTTCTAGAACTTTTCTCTGCTAGTTTCCTTACCTTTGCTTGAATTTCCTCCTCTTCTTCGTTGGCTTTGTCTCTTGGCCAATTTTTCTTCACCTTTCAAGGTTTCTTGATAGGAATCCTCAACTGTACTAACCGACATCATTCTCATCTCCTCTTGTATTTCATATCTCATCCCATTGATATATATGGCTGTCTTCTCCTCTTCATTCTCTTTCTGTCCAGCCCTAATGTCTAGTCTATAAAATTCTTCAGTGTACTCCTTCACTGATAAACCCCTCTATTTCAGGTTTCGCAATCTTCTGTAAATATTGACTTGGTAATCCTTCGGGATAAATTTGGCCTTCAACTTGGCTACCATCCTAACCCAATTTTTAATTTTCTTCTTACCATTTCTCCTGCGTTCAGCTTGCAATTCATCCCACCATAATGTTGCATGACCTTTCAGTCTTGTCCATTCATGCTTCACCATATTGTCTTCTTCGATATCTTCGTAATCGAAGTATTTTTCCATAGCATGTACCCAGTATAACAATTCTTCAACTTTTAAATTTTCTTCATACATAGGTACCTCTATTCTTGCTCTGGCTCCTATCTTTGAAACACATTTTATCAAGCGATCTTGTGCAATATCCTCTGCTACATTTTCTTTGACCTCTTCTTCTTCTTCATCATCAGCTTTACTAACATCACCAACATCTGGTTTTCTCCTCTGTGTTGTCTCCATGGCATCCAATCTCATTTGGTGTCGCCTCATCTCTTCTTCCATTTCTGCATTCGCTCTATGCCTTCTTGGTGGTATGATTTCATTGCATCACCTATAAACATAAATCGATTTTTCTTTGATACCACAAATGATACCAACTTTCCTCCTTTCTCCTTTTGTCTATTGTCTTCAAACAAACTCAAAATATGCTCTGATACCACCTGATGCAACCCCCCTACCTCCGCATGGTCTGCCGACCTCCCGGTCATTGGATCGTTCTTCTCCTCGAGCTGGAACAACTCTTTGCGTTCCTGCTAGAAACTTTACTAACAAATCCACAGGTCCAAATATGAAACTCATTCCACGTGTACAAGCATCAGACGTAAGCTTCACCTTCGCACGACCACAGGTCGTGACCACACGTCTATCCAAAAGGTGCCTCGTGATTTCATGTGTCAAGACTTTGAGAGTGAGTCGATCCTGACTCCCCGACTCTCCAAAATCCGAAAAGAGATTAACGGTTGTTATCCCCTTTCCCTATCTCCTCTCGTGTGACCATTCGCCATGACCTGGGCTCTTCTTGTGAGCATGTGGGTATTTCGTGGATCGAGGATTCACGATGCAACTTATCTCTCTTCTCTCGATACCCAAAATACTGATATTCCGTTGCCACGGATCAACAACTCCACTTCTCTTATGATCTGACGGTCCAGATTGCGTTGGCGGTTCTCCCTCCAAGATTTTCCATCATCCGTTAAGCTTCTCCAAATGCTCATATCTCTGATGTATGTGGATCTCCACCACCTATCACCCTAGATCCAATAGCTAGAATGATTTCGCGAGTTCACGTTTCACGAATTCTCAGAAATCTGTCCCTTGACCTTTCCACTCTACGAATCAACAAAATGTTGATCTGTTGTCGCATGTCCTTCGACGATAGAAAGCTTTGATGATGTCGGGACTTGGGAATTCACAAAGTCCACCCTCTTGTGCATTGTTGAAGGGTTTAACCCTTTTGCATCTTCCTCTAGATCCAACAGCTATTGGCCCACGTGCCAGATCTGATGGTTTAGATCGGTTCTTCCTCCTGCACTCTCTCCTGAATGTCTGGACGTGGATTCAACGGTTCGGATATTTTCCTTGTAGCTTTTCTGATGACTGTTGTGCTCCTCCTCCTGAGCTTTTGTACTTTCTTCCCATACTTGGAAGATTTCTATGCTTCGAAGGTTTCAACCTTCACTTCTTCTGCGAGTCCAACTCCTGGATCTCATCAACACTTGTGAAAGTGCTACCCTTTATGAGCTTCGTCCCTTGAAGGATTTTCAATCTCCCACGCACACCTTGCTTTCTCGGGATTTCGAATAACTTAGTTCGAAGGATTTTCTTGAAATCAAAATGCTTCTCGCACACCTGGCGTTCTTCGGCTCTGGTTCTTCAAATCTTATTAGCTTCTTGATGCTGTGCACACCTTTCACCTGGTCTAAGTTTCGTTGATTCTCTCTGAACTTCTCTTTGAGTCAATCCAATACTTAGTTGACACACTCCTTGCATTCGAGATGCACACCTTGTATACAAGTATCAGAAGAGAAACGATTGAATCTCAACCATTTTTTTCACGAACTCATACAGTCAATCTCTCAAACACTCATACACGGAATGAACTTGTAACAAATCATACACACAAAATAACATTTGTTCAATCTCACATGAAATGAACACAGTCCAAGGATTTGGAACAATTTTCTGTCTGTTATATTCATTCATGAAAAACGAAAAATACAAAGTGTTTTTGCTACTCTACTTTGTCTATCACAAAACATACTCTCTCTCTCTATTACAATGCAACAATCAACTATCTAAGGACCACTCCACAAGCTCTTTCGTCTTGTTCTGAAATCTATCATTTCAAACTTCAAAGCTAATACCTACTCTATCCTATTACATTAACTGCTAATTACTGCCAGATAGAGTCGACACTCCATATCTGCAATTTTCTTACAGTCCTTCTAGACTTTACAAACAAGTTATAATTTAAAATGTTGTATTCAAAAATATCTCAACAACTCATTAAATTCGGAGTTAAATGCTTGAATTGAAATTCCGTCATTGTTGATATGTCCTATGTTTCCCTCCATGGGTGCGCTGTTGACTTTGAAGGCGATGCTCCTGCATCATTCGACTAGTAAAACATTTTCTTGGTGTCATACACATAAGGTCCACCTCATTCTAAACTTCAGTCATATTTTCAAATTTCTTAGAGGAAACACTGATTTGTTCCAAGTTTTCCAAAACAAAACGTCATTGCTCTTTTGCATTGAGTGCGCTACTGTCTACAACATGCATAAGAAGGTCTATTTCTATCACGTAAGCTAGATGAAATGTTTCTACTAACTATATTGGTAGATAGGATATAAAGCCTATTGTATCACACAAAAATTATTTATGTTGAGAAGCAAGAAATATATTTCATAGGCGTGGATTTAGTGTTGCAAAAGTTTATATCAATGTGAAGATTGCTTCGTTAAAGAGCAGCCACCAGAGTTGATTTTCGATAATTTGTATATCCAACAAATGCTACAATAGGAAGGTCGTGACCATGTCCAAGGTACAAGTTGCTTTGCAAAGCAGAACTATGGAATCCTAAGTTTCTACCTAGCCTGGGGGTGTAATTGTTGTAAAAGGTAGGAAATATCTAGGCCGATGTTGGTGCCACTGTTCTTACATATCCTTAATTGCTAAACTAGAAATGCTCACATCATATAATGAGGAGGTTGAAAAGATGTACTTGTAGAGTTTATAGCAACAATGTTTCATGGGAAGCCGTCTCTGTTACTTTCATCCCTGCCTCAAAAATACCATATTTCCTATCACCTTTTCTATTTTCATCTATGGTGAGTTCTTAACCACTTATTGCATCTGGCATCTTGAATTTCAAACAGGTTGTTGTTGTTTGTTCAAACAGGTTGTTCACATAAGATTCTTTGCAGGATCCAAGTAAAGTCTACATAGATTTCGTTGTATGTTTAACTTCCGTGGAGGCTCTTCAGTCCTCACCCGGGCTGAATTTTTGTTTCTCTTTTGATTTTTTTTTTCTATTTGATAGATTTTACGTAGCATGGTGGGCATATTCCTTCCCACTAATAGTCATGGCAATTGCTTCAATCAGATACATGGATGAAGAGCAAAGTTCTATATCCAAAATAATGGCCATGGTTTTCTTTGTTATCTCCATGGTCGCTGTCAGCGTTCTTGTCATAGCAACTGTTATCCACTATTTCCTGAATGGACATTGGATCATTCCTCTTCGACAATGCCTCGGTTCAACCAACAAGAAGAGAAAGTTATGCAAAGTCACTTGTCTACCATCAGATGTTTGGGATTCCAAATTATTTGTTCAGAACCCCAACTTTAATATCTGCTATGAATACATGGATCGGCTTGAGATTGTATCGGACCCACAATATAGTTTTCATTGACACTCATTCCTGCACTGTACAAAGCCAGTTTGAATTTTTCACTGCTGGGAGAAAAGCCGATGGTATTGCCATTGCTAAAATAGTCGTGGCAACTGCCAACGTTTATTCATGGTTTAATATGCAAGAAAAAAAATGAATAAATTCGATTTAAGCAAATAGGCTTCATACACATATCCAAAACGTAACAAGTTAATTCTATTGGTGTTAGGTATATGTATCTAGTCAGTGTATAATTTAAAATAAAAAATGGGCAATGAGTTTACAATGACTGTAATATTCCTATCACACTGCAACAATGGACGGTGGGAACTAGCCAGTGTCAAAAGGACCTTACCCCTTTTGCAGTACACCCGTATTAATTTAATTACACTATCATAATCAAATAAAATATGGTTGATATACCTAAAGAGGAAATAGTAAAGTGGAATAACAGGAACATCGGATGAGAATTTTTGGAAAGAAAATATATTAATTTAATTACACTAAACATGAAAATATATTAATTTAATGTAAAATATGGTTGATATACCTAAACATGAAATAGGAAAGTGGAATAGGGAGGAACATCGCCTGAGAGTTTATGGAAAGAAAATATATTAATTTAATTACAATGTCACAATCAAATAATTTATGGTTGATATACCTAAATAGGAAATAGGAAAGTGGAATAGAGACGAACACCTGTTGAGAGTTTCTAGAAAGAAAATAAAACGTGAAGCAAGCACAACGTTGGAATATGGGATAGCATTGAAATGTTTGATAGATTTTTAATGTAAAACTAATAATTAACAGAATCCATTTTTTATTGGAATTTGATCAACTCAACTTGAAAGTACAAAGAAATACAATGTTCAAAACGTAAACAAATAGAACGTTGAAATATGGGATAACATTGAAATGTTTGATAGATTTTTAATGTAAAACTAATAATTAACCGAATCTATTTTTCATTTCAATCTGATCAGATCAACTCAACTTGGAAGTACAAGGAAATACAATGTTCAAAGATAATATTATCTAAATTTAAAATCCAATATTTTTATTTGAGACTGCATACTCTTTAAAACCATATAAGAAAAGTTTTAAAATTATATGATATTCTTTATTTGAAGATGCTTCATTTTCTTGTTTGTTGATAAGATATATAGTTTAGTAATGAATTTAATGTTTTGAAGCTTCACTTTCAATTAGTGTTCTTTGAGATATAGAGAGTCCATTAAAGCAGGTTCCTATCATTTAGATTGGTGCAATTGACATGTCATATCAATAATTTGTAATTCATTTTAGAAATTATTGTTGCAAAAATATATATTTTTTTTATCAATAATACTTTCAATTATTATAAAATATATCTCTTTATAATATGTTTGGGTTCAAATTATTTAGACTCATAGAATTGAAATGTCATACCAACAATTTGTGATTCATATGAGAGACAATTGTTTTTATAAAATATATCATCTTATAAATGATACTTTTTACTATTATAACATATATTTATTTATAAATAATATTTTTAATTATTATAAATTATATATAAATAATGATATTAATTAGTCACATCAAATCAATTAATATGACCTAAAAAGATGTGAATGGATTATTACCAAAGTCATATTAAAGTATTGAACAAGATCCTTTTGCTTCTTAAAGTAGAAATAAGGGAGTGTTTGTATTCATCATAACAAAAAGTTGATGCTAAAGTATAAAAATTCAGTGATTTGTATATTAATTAAGGAAATGCTCATTTGGATACTAATTAAGGAAATCTTTATTAAGTGTGAAATACTTGCTTTGTATAAAAAGCTAATGTGTTTTGAGAATGTGATAAAATTTATTGTTTTGTATAAGAAGTTAATGTGTTTTGAGAATGTAATAAAATTTGGAGCATTGATATAATATGGTATTGGTATTGTATGGCATGTTGTTTTAGTAATTATTTAACCATATATTCAGACAAACTTTCCTAAGAACAAGAAAACATTAAAAAACATTAAGCATTACTGAATGAATCTATATTTACTACTAACTTCTTCTGGATGTCTTTCATTAGTCATGGAATTTTGATACACATTCAACATTTCCACATTCTTTTACTGCTACTAGATTGTATCATCTTCCTTAAACTCTATAGACCCAATAGATAGTCTAACGATTGAATGGGTTGTGGAGCTGATTTTCAATAGACAGTCTAACAATTGAATGGGTTGTGGCGCTGATTTTTTCACTAGACCTACGACAACTTGTCAAAGCGGTACACACCTAGCCAAGGGGTTTTCACTTTCTTGACCAATATCTCATTATGTTGATACACATAGAATGATAATATTGACTTTCATATCTCTTTACACATTGATTACATTGATTCTAAATTCGTCATCCCTCCATCAATCCATATGAAAATTGTTAATTTATATTAATAAATATTTCCCTAAAATTATAGAACTAAATCACATACATATTTAACTTAAGGATCAAAAATCCAAAACATATCTCAAAATTTTAAAAGTCAATAAAAAATTCATAAAGATAAGCATATACATAACAAAACTAAAATATCATAAATTGAAAATTATTGAACTAATATCATTTTGATAGTTGGAATGATTTTTATTCACAAGTAAATATAAAAGCATCCACAAGATATTTTACCATCTTATTTTTTCTTTAAAATTTTCTTAACAGGTGTCATTGCTCTAGATTTGAAAAAGTATAAAATAACTTACCAAAATAAGTAAGATATTTTACCATCTTAATTTTTCTTAATTTTTTATTTTTCATTATCTTAATGCCAATAATCTAGATTTTAACAAGCATCAAGCAACTTAAAAGTATCATATTTATTAAAAAAAAAAACATTTATCTATGATGAATTGTGTGATTCATCATCTTACCTTATAAACATGATATAATGATTGCATCCACTTATATCCATGTAAGAGTGTTGATGTTATTTTTCCTAACATTTACTTTATGGAGATGAGATGATGATTTCATCACCTTATATCTATTTAAGTGTGTTCATGTAATGTTATGGTTGATTTCCAAGTTGTGTTTATTAGATATATTAGAATTTTAGATATAATCACATTATGAAAGTATAATTTAGGGGTTTACTTAATTAATGTTAGTTAAAGTGTAAATTTAAAAATAAAAATGTTAAAAAGTAAAGATGTTGTGTGGGTATCTTTATTATCATAATAATTAATGAGCACACTTTTAGATCGTCATTATAATGTATGATAAACCATACAATACTTCGTACAATGGTGAGTTGAGTTGCTTGATTACAAATGAGGTTAAACCTTTCTCATATATAGGCTTGGTTTCTTCAATTGAAACTCCAAGTGTGGGACCACAACCTATGAATGTCCACATAAATAAACCAATATGTAAATGTACATATACCCCATGTGGACCTAGTTGGCATCATCAGTCACCCCTATTTGGTTAGCACCCTTAGTTAGTTAACCCAATCAACGACAACCTTAGTGGGTCAACCTAGTCAATAACTACTAGGTTGGAATGTTGAGTATTTGTAAACCCATTATAGCTATTGATTGGGTTGACCCACTAACTTCATTGTTGATTGGACTAACTAACTAACGAAGGGAGGTTGATGGTGTCGAATGGGTCTACCTAGGGAATGTATACCTCGACTTATCAAGTGTCATAACCTAGGTGGACATTTGTGTCTTGCAGTCCCACACTTGAGGTTTTGATTGAAGAACCCAAATCTATATTTTGAATATGTTTTATCCTCATTTGTAATCAAGAAACTCATAGCGAGATTGTAGTTTTTCAATAATTGGAAACCATATTTCATAACAACATTATAGTTTCAACAAACCCTAATGTCTCATTTATCCTTACCCACAAACAACTTTTTTGGTTTATTCTAAGATCCAACTATGAAATGTGAAATAACTAGAATGTTGCTTATGCATCCTAAGTTGCAAATAGTCAATTGTAGGGGTCCTTTTAAAGGTTGTTTTAGATCTCATTGAATTACCAACCTATCCAAATATATAATATTTTCTATGTTTGGTTCTAATTTTTTTTCTTCAAACATTATTTTTTATTATAAATCGATGTTTATTTTGGTGACATTCTTGTAAACTCCTTAATAAAATATTATTTCATTATAATTGGAATGTTATCTCCTGTTGTTAAAACACTTATTAGCTTATTAATTAAGAGGAAAAATTGTTTCATCTCTTAGTTTAATTTAAATTTTATTTTGTAAGACCTTTTTATAAAATTTAGGATATGTATTTAAATAAAAAGAACCCACAATAAAATTGTACTTACAAATTTTATATTATAATTTTTTTAATAAAAACTTTCATTTATTTATTTTATTAAAAATTAATTAATTTTTTATCTATAAGAAGGATTAAATGTGTAGAATGTATGCAACTATAGAGAAAAGCCACTTAAATAACAACATATAATATAGGATATCCATATCCATAAGATATGTACAATAAACAATACTCAATATAGGACTAAATGAAGTATGCCAATTTCAAGGTAACTCTTGTCATATATATATATATGTGTTCTATTTCTTTGTATATGTATGCATTTGCAATGCATATATAACATAATATCATTATTAATATACATTATATAGTTAAGTATATAGTAAATTGAGTTGTAAGATATAACAAAACCAAAGATTAATTAGAGAGAAGAGAAGAATGGTGGATGATTTGGTGGATTACTTAGAATATCTCCTTAATGGAACTATGAGCCTTTGCTTGTTATTAGCTAGAAGGAACCTTAGATCCATTTTGGTAGGGGGCTTTAATTCTAGGCATGTTGTTTTAAATTGAGAAAGTCATGAAAATTTGGGATTAGGAACTAAAGAGATTCCTTATGTAGGCACCAGTAGGAGATGCGAAATTGAGAAATTCAATCACTACAATGTAGAAAATGGGTACAATCAAGCGCCATTAGCAATGGTGGTTATAGGTGAGTCTGGTGGAAGCGATCATAAGACAGGTGGGGGTATTTACTTCATAATAGTTGGCTAGAGCTTGGAAAAATCTCAAGCTTTAGGGTTTGGTTTTGTTTCATCCAAGAGTTTGGAGTTTTCTGATGCATGCAAACCCTCATCTCTATTGGTTAAGTATGGTAGTAAGGTTCCTCCTAGCAATTGTGGGTGTTATATGAGTAGAGTCTCATTAGCACTCCCATTAATACTCTGGAGCAGGATGATGTTGATTTAGGGTTAATAGGTAAGTATCCTCATTGGAATAGTGGGGGAGGTATCTCAAGTTTGATTAATTTCTATAATGGGGGTTTGGAGGAAGTGACAAAAAAATGGAAGCATTCAAGAAAGTGCATAAAATAAAGGTCAACTCCTATTAATTTGGTTCTTGGTAAGGAAGTAAAGATGCATAAAGTGGTGCAGTTGGCAGAGATGGATCTTGTTGAGGGGTTCCCGAGTCATTACATTGGTGATAAGGGATTGAATAAGTGGATGGTGGGTGTTTAGAAAATTGTGCTAGGCTATGATCCTATCACTTATGTGCTATCAAGGGGATGGTTAGCATTTTCTTTTCAATCAACTTCTGATGCTTCAAAAAGTATGGTGGGATCCTAGTTATGGAACTCCTCCTCGTTGCTTCTAAAACTATGCTCACCATTATTCAATGCAAACCAAGAAAGATTGGATATGGTGCTAGTGTGGATGAAATTGCCTAGGATCCCCACTGAATTCTAGTCTATTGATCCATATATATAAATGGAATGAAATGAAATACAGATGTATAACAAAGAAATATACAAAGATAAAACAAAACTTGATTTCTATTAATAAAGAGAAAATGTTGAAACTGTAAAAATACAAACTGAAACAAGCTCGTGAGAATGGATGTAGCTTATCTCTGAGAAGAGAAGTGACGGATACGCTCGTTTGCAAGAAGATGTTTGCAATGAGGCTCCAATGACCCCTTTTAGCATCAAACATGAATGAGAAAACCCTAGACATTCAAAAATGTAACCCTAGGAGATAAAGCACCAAAAGTCATGTGGGCACCGATGGGATAATATTATGAACATAAATATACATATAAATAGATATTCATAACATAATAATTAATTAATAAATAATAATTATTAATAATGAAAGGACATGTCTCAAAGGACATGACTATTGGTTAAGGGCACCCTTGCGTGGGTATATAAACAAGCCCTTATTCTCAATTGTATCTCATTTTATCTATTCATATTTTATACATTATTCCTACATGGATTATTATGTTGTATTCCCAGTATTTTGGATAATTCTTGTGTGAGCGAACTTTGTTCGTCTCATTTGGTATCAGAGGTTCATTTTTTTGATCCCGACCTTTGGCGAGTCTCTTTATCAAACCTTGTCTGAACCAATTTTTGGCCAATCATACTTCATTCAAAGTTCCTCTGATTGTTCTTGATCTTTGATCAAATCAGGCTTTTAGCCACATATCTGTTCTTTGAGCACAAATCAGGGCCTTGGCCACTTACATTTTTGAATTTATCGATTTGCTGCAAATTCAAAGAGAACAACACAGATTTGTGAGGAAGAGTACTCCACTGCCTAAAAAAATTGAAGAATTTTCTGCTACAAATCCAAGAAAACCAAAAATCAGAAAAGTGAAAAAAAAATTATTACAAAAAAAAATAAAAAATAAAATTGTTGCCATTATCACTATGAATCATCCAAACAAAGTGTAGGAGGAATTGTTGGTTCTACCATATCTCAAAGAAATTGAATCTGACTATATCCGTGGAGGGAAAAACAAATCTGAAGTTGGTCTACATTTTTTCTATCTTAGAATAGCTATCGAGAACCTGTATATCAATCTAGCCGCCATCTCATCTGCTTGTACCGAGCCACCATTACACTGCAAACTGGTTATGTAGTTCTCAACTCTACAATCTACACTTGGTATACCCATGTTATTTTGAAAGTATATTTATACTATTACTATTTTGAAAGTCAAGAGTATTACTATATTCACACCGGTTCAATAAATCTCATGACCTTTGGTGAATCACAACATTGGCAAAGTTGGGACGTGATTATAGTGAAAGCAATTAAAGTAATGGATAAAGTTAACAAGTGAAAAATAGAATGAATTAAACAAGGCAGCGAGGTTGCGCGTACTACCTCCTCAGTCTGTCATGAAAACTTGATCATAAATTATTAAATATAAATATAAAATTATTAAATATAAATATAAAATATAAATTTAACTTACCCTTGCCCAGTCTGTCATGTCATTGAGTTAATTCTGATCTCGAAATACGTGAAGGCTGCAATAACACTATAAAGTTATCAGCCAATAAAATGTAAGAAAATTCAGTTTTTTTTACATATTAAAAAATAAAATTTTGAGTTTGTTATGTTACACATTAAGTTTTTACAAAAAATTTAAAATCAACCCAAATTAATAGAGTAGTCAAAGTGAACTCATCACTATGTATACTGCCTGGGAAGCAGTACAATAAAGAGTCATATTATCCGAGAAATTCAAGAAATTTTATAAAACCGAATGATAGATAATTAATTGTTCGAATTGAACAAACAGTGGTACAACATCTCTACAAAATCTCTACACATTCATACTATTTCATACAATCACCAGTTAAAGAAAGTAATTGATCCCGTGTCACTGCCACTCCATACATATCCACGATTGGTCCATACAAGGTGCTTGATCTGCCACAGTACGATTTAATAAAATTGAATGGCTAATTAAACCGTACATTATTGTTGCATCCGTACCATCCTCCAATTAAAAAATCACTGCCATATCGTACAATTTTGACAGCTTATTAACCCGTACGATTCTCTATTGCAATTATGTACATTTACTCATTGTCATACCATCCAAACATAGCTGTATATCAAGGGTCGTGACTGTTCCGTCCATCTGTGTTATAATAATTTAAGTTGGATCATTAAAAATTCAAGGAAATATATAATTCGGAAGGTCAATTCCAATTGAGGAAATTGTTAACATAAGTTATAAAATTATTTCAAAAGTTTAGAGAAAATGTGTCAAAGTACCAAATTGAAATTTTTAAAAAGAAATACAAAAGAATAATTAAATAAAAGTGAACTATAAGAAAAAGCTAAAAAGAAAAAGAATATTTTATTATATTTCAAAGTATCTTTTCAAAAAATAAAATGAATATTAAAGAAACAAGTGTTGTATGGCAACATAGTCCCTGTCAAAAATAAACATTAAATATATAAAATATAAAATATGAATATAAATATACAAAAAATAAAATAAGAACATAATATAGTCATAATATTGAAAAGAAAATAAATTAATTATTTGCATGGATTTTTGAGAATCTTTTCTTGTGGGAACATTCAATAATTATAGAGGGGTGGCATTTTTTTTTCCTTTTCTATAGTTTTTTTTATAAATTATTATTTTATTTTAATTTTGTATTTATCTAAATTATGATTGGTTTGTTAGATAATAGCATCAACCCCTAGCATTGGTACTGTAACAACAAAATTTAATTATATTACCATAAAAAAAACATTTGAAACAAATAATATTTGGTACTGTAACAACAAAATTGAATTATATTATCATTAAAAAAAAACATTTGAAACAAATAATATATTAGGTTTTTTCTTTTTAATGTCCACCATAACACAATAAAATTGTAATTCCTATACAAAGATAATTAGAGCAAGAATATGCAAGGGAATAAAATTCATGTAAAATTACTTTATAAAATTATAAATAAATAAAAAACAAGGATATTATATGTAAGAAGATAATATTTCAAATTTAATGTTTAATTTTTTTTTAATTTTTATAATTAATTTATTTATAAAAACTTATAGTAAACATTATATTTCAGTAATGTTAAATGTATATTATTGATTTTATGAAGGTAAAAAACAGATTTTTAAATTTTTAAAACTAATTCCCCAAAAATAGTTTTATGGAAAATATGTTAATCTCTTTTTAAATATAGCTCTGTGAAATATGACCATGAAATTTTGATAATTTCCATGCGATACAAAGTACAAAAGTGACAGAGAGATCCTTCAAATCACCAAAATTAGAAATTATGACAAGAACACGATACATTTAGTAAAGAAATGTGTCAATTTATTAGGCGGCTCTAGCAATCTGCTCTGCTTGAATTCCATTAAAGCTTCATGTTTCTGTCCACTCATGTTCAGAGTTAATTAAAACTTCATTGTTTTTTTTCCATTCAAAATAATTATTTAATTGATTTTATACATTGGGGGACGTGAAGGATTCCCGATCTGCTTGAATTCCATACGTTTTTGTCCACTCATGTTCAGAGTTAATGAAAACTTCATTGTTTTTCTCCATTCAAAATAATTATTTAATTGATTTTATACATTGGGGGACATGAAGGCTGCAATAAGAGTTTTAATATATTAGCCAATTAGAATTGAGAAAATTGAGTTTTTTTTTTATATAAAAAAATATATATTTATGTCTTATCTTAAACTTTAGTTTTCATACACAAATTAAAAGTCAAAAGCAAACTAATGTAAAGTCAAAGAGCAACTCATTGCTATACTCCCTTGGTAAGAGAAAGGGGTACTTTTAAAACTTCTATGTTAAAAGAATTTTTAATATAAAAGAATATTTATTGTATTTTAAAAATACATTTTAAATAAGTTTTAGGAGTATTAGAGAAATAAAAGAAAGGGGTACAACGTAAAAGGTTAAAGTTCTAAAAAAGAATTTTTAATATAAAATAATATTTATTATATTCTAAAATTACCTTTTAAAGAAGATTGAGGAGTATTAGAGAAATAAGAGAAAGGGGTACTTTTAAAAGTTCTATGTTATAAAAAATAAAAATAAAAGGTAGTGAAGCACTTTTTTATACAAGGAAAAAGAGTCAATTAAAATAAAAGTTAAAGAAAATATATTATTATATTTTTAAGTCAGAGCTTATTATTACTTTGTGGGATCAAGAGTTATTAAAAGGGTGATTGAAAAAAATAATCCAAAGTTCAATTTAAGTTATAAAAGGAACAATTCAAAAATGGAAGGAGGAAGATTCACTCATACTTATAAAAAATATGTGGATCCCTTATTAAAATTTAATGGGATTATTCAAGGAAAAAATATCAACATCGTTATTTGCTCAACCGCTAGGAAAAATCACATTAACGTTGACTTGGCAAACCAATTAATGGTTTTAGAACCAAATATAATTGAAAATTACACATCCAATTAATGTATCAAGACAATGTTGATATAATTCTAGGGTCAACTTGGGTAGATATATTGGGCACTTTTGTTTTCAACACAAGGAGAAAGTTTTTGACATTTTCTTATAAAAAGAAGAAAATCACGTTATAGGACGTTACAATGAAGTCGATTTCAGAAGCTTCATCATCAGAAGACCTGAAGGACATATCACATATGATCCTTAAAGATAACCAGAATTCAATACAAAAGTTGCAAGATCGAGAGAAAGAATGTGACAATATCATCATTGAAAAAGGCAAAGAGATTTCCCGCCTAAGAAATCATAATCAGAAACTACTTGCAAAAATCATGAAGTCTAAGGAGAAGAAGTAGTGTTTTCAAAAGTTGGAACAAGAAAATCAAGGTCTCAAAGAGAAATTAACAGAAGAAAAGGGAGAAAGCTCTTGCCTAAGAAACCTTAATCAAAATTTACTAGAACAAATTAAAATCTTAAATGACTAAAATAAGGAAGAACTTTTATGATTAAGACGACATAATCAAGATTTATTAACTCAGATTAAAAATCTCAAGTACGATAAGGATTCTTTACAACAAGAGATAGATTGCAAAACATCATTAATCGATAAGGAAACAATGATTGATCCAATAGAGAAATTATCCGACATTCAAATTTCGACAGTAGAAAAAGAAACCAATACAAAGTCAATTGATGTTCAAATTCAAAAGAATGCTTATGTGGGAAAATCACTGCAAACATCAAAAGAATATGATTCCAAGGAAAAGTCACAAGAGATTAGGATGCCTTATCGTCATCCAAATCACAAGAGTCATTATGACCAACGACTAGGAGAAGAGGAAAATAAACAATGTTCTTCTTACCAACAAATAAGATACCACACTGGAAAAAAACAATGATAAAATCAACAACTTGGAACAATCGATCATCAAACAATTTCAATGAAAGTAGATTTGGGATGGATCACTCCCCAAAAGATGCAACACATTAGTTTGGTAATTCGAAGGTTATGTCATCTTGTTTCGTCAATAGTCGCAACTACAAGCACATAATATTTGAGAAGACATCGTGTGCCAGAACAAAAGTTAAAAGGGAAGCCTTCCAATGATTATGCTTTGAGGACAAATAATTTTTAAGGGGAAGGCAATGTTATGAACATAAATATACATATAAATAAATATTCATAACATAATAATAAATTAATAAATAATAATTATTAATAATGAAAGGACATGTCTCAAAGGACATGACTATTGGTTAAGGGCACCCCTGCGTGGGTATATAAATGAGCCCTCATTCTCAATTGTATCTCATCTTATCTATTCATATTTTATACATTATTCCTAAATGGATTATTATGTTATATTCCAAGTATTTTGGATAATTCTTGTGTGAGCGAACTTTGTTCGTCTCAGGTATGTTGGTACATCAACTTCCTGGGGTCGTAAATTTTCCATATGATCTCAGTTTTAGGCCCACGATAGCCTGTTGGAAAGGTCTATTTGAGGAATACACATGTTGTCATAACACCTTGACTTTGTCTACAGTGTGATTGTGGAGAGACTAGAAAACGTTTTTTAGGGCCTCGAATGACCCCAAAAGTTTAGGACCCGGAAAGCTAGGAAAATAATTGCCAAGATGAAAATTGCATATGAGCTAGTTGGAATAGGTGGGTGACCATTGATATCCACCTAGATCATCTATTAAGGTTTTCAAGGAGATAGTCAATGCCCTAGCACAATTCGTGGAGGAAGGTATGTTGTTTAAAAGAGTATGGATAAATGGTGGTTGCTTGCATCTTGATAGGGTTGGACCTGAGTGAGAGATTGGTTTAGAGAATGGTTTTATAGAATAGGTCTTATTGATCCGCCCAATCATTATATTATGTTGTTATTTCATTCAAATGTAACAAATTTTATAAATATGGGCATTTACTTGCAAAGTGTATATACAAAAGTAGTTGACTTCATTACATGCACATATATGAAAGGTGGCCAACTTCTATATATGTGCATATACAAAAGCTAGCCACTTCCATATATGTGCATATGAAAAAATAGACCACTTCCATATATGTTCATATACAGAAATGGTCGGATTTTGTATATGCGCAAATACGAAAGTTGGTCAATTCTGTATATGCGCATATATGGAAGTGGTCAGCTTCCGTATATGTCGGCTTTCGTATATCCATATATATGGAAGTCGTCGACTTCTGTATATGTCAACTTCCATATATGCACATACACAAAATTGGTCATATTATGTATAATATGTGCATATATAGAAGTTGACATATGTATATGTGTATATGCAAAAGATGGCCACTTTCGTATATGCGCATATACAAAAGTGGTCGACTTTCATATATGTGCATATACAAAATTCAGTGCATATATAAAATTTCAACACTTTTGTATATGACTTGTCTTCCCTCATAAACAGGGGCGTAGTAGAGAGGTTGGACGAACTCATTGGCACACCCACAAGGAGTCATGAAAATCAACACAAGAGAACACAAAAGTCAAGGGGCACGTTCCCATGGATGGGGTGCACCAGTCCAAGAGACATGACAAGTTATGGGCGTGTGGGATTGTTTGGGTGCATTGGGTCCATGGAAGGGTGTGACACGTTGTTTGAGTTTGGGTTCATGAAGAGGTGTGACACACCCAAAAGATATGATGTTTCGCACAAGTGACCCTTGTACAATGTATTTCATATAAGAGAAAGGGTGCACATCCAAAGGAAGCATAAAATATTGGCAAGGATATTTGGAGAACAATTCTAAGGCAAGTATGAGGAAAATAATTGAGGCATAACTACCAATATGGAAGACAAGTAGCCAAGGGTGGTATGCTCTGGGAGATTTTGGCGAAGTTATAAAAAACAAGTTTGTTGGAAGCATGTATGAGGCATAATCGAAATCTATGTTATCTTGGTGAAAGTCTACGGTAACAAAGGGACAACAAGTCTGCGATTGTGGGAACCTTTGAGGTGCATTATAAGAGGTTGTGGAGATGGTTTCCATAGAAAGTCTTGGTGTGACTAATATGTGTATGGGTGTCTTACCGATGTGAGGTGATTTGTGTGACTTTCCTCAAGTTGTAAACCAAGATGGTAGTGCTCATATTGTAATTGTTTCGCAATAATAAAGACTTAGCCTAGTATTACGCACAATGTTTTCCACTTGCACTATTTATATGTATGTCTTCATTTGTTACACAATTTTTCTCTTGGTTTCTCATATTCATGGATGTATGCTTATAAATTACTAAGTGTTAAACCGGGTCATTGATGTATGGGAAAAGGAAAAGTCCATTATATTGAGTTAGTTTCCGATGAGGAGGATGACAGTGATGATGAGGGCATTGGACAGGATAGTGGTGGGCCATCACACCTTAATGCTATAGACCATGTTCCAATGCAGGAAAACACCAAGGGAGTGAGCATTTATGGATTCTGTCTTCCATATATGTGCATTTACAGAAGCCGACTTCCGAAAATGTGCATTTATGGAAGTGGCTTATGTATATGTGCATTTTCAAAAGTTGGCTTCCATATATGTGCATTTACGGAAATGAGCTTCTATATATTCGCCTATATGGAAGTGGTTGGATTTTGTATATGCGCATATATAAAAGTGGTTAGCTTCCTTACAGAGTTTGGCCAAATTTCGTATATGTGCATTTACGAAGGTTGGCTTATGTATATGCACGCTTGCACACATATTCTCATTTACAGATAGTGGCTTCCGTATATGTGCATTTACAAAAGATGAATACTTATGTAAATGATTATTTAAGGAAGCTGACCACTTCTGCATATACGGAAGCCAACTTCCATAAATTTAGAGCACCTCGCCACTCTTGGTGCAATAATTTTTAGTTGGAATCCAAAGATCTTCTATAAATGTGCATATACGAAAGTGGTCAACTTTCGTATATGTGCATATAGGGGAAAGAGGAAGACAAAGAGTGTATGTGTGTGTGTGAGTGAGAGAGAGGGGGAGGAGAGAGAGAGGGAAGGGGGGTAGATAGAGGAAAAAAGATCAACAAGGAAGAGTGGGGGAGAGCGAGGGAGGGGGATGCAGTGAGAGAGGGAGGGTTAGATGTAAGAGGTAAAGATATAAGGCGGGTGGAGAGTGATTGTTTGAGAGTTTGTAAGAGTGTGAGAGGAGAGATAGTGGGAGGGAATGGTGAAGAGAGAGGGAGGAGGGTGGTAGAAAGAGAGTGTGAGAGGGAAGTGACCGAATTTTGTATCTACACATATACAAAATCTAACCGACTTCTGTATATGCCCATATACAAAAGTTGGCCACTTCCATAAATGTGCATATACGGAGGTTGACCACTTCCATAAATGCACATATACGGAATCCACCTTCCGTAATTGTGAATATACAAAATTTGGCCACTTCCATATATGTGGATATACGAAAGGTGGCCTCCATATATGTGCATTTATGGAAGTGTTCAACTTCTATATATGCACATATACGAAAGTGGTCGACTTTTGTATATGCACATATACAGAAGTGGGCAGCTTCCGTATATATGCATATATGGAAGCACTTTTGTAAACGAACATATAAGGAAGTGGTCGGATTCCATTTATGGAAGTGGTCAGCTTTTGTATATGTGAATATATGGAAGTTGGTCACATTTGTATATGCACATATATAGAAGTGGTTGAATTTCATATATGCGCATTTACGGAAGCCAACCAGTTATGTATATGTGCATCTATGAAAGTTGATTGAATTTTTTATATGTGCATATACAGAAATCGAACACTTCCATGAATGTGCATATATGGAAGTTGGTCACTTCCATATATGCACATATATAGAAGGTGGATTATGTATATCCACATTTACCCACCTTCTATATATGTGCATATATGGAAGTGATTGTCTTTCGTATATGCACATATATGTAAATGGTTGAGTACTGTATAAGAACATATAGAGAATTCATATTTACAGAAGGTGGATTCCATATATGCACATATACAGAAGTGGTCGACTTCTATATATGTGGTTTCTGTAAATGTGCATATACAAAATCCCATTTCCCGTAAGTTCACACTCTCAATCCTCTGTAAATAGGATGATGATTTCCTTTAACCCACAACCCCTTCCACTTATCTTTATTACACATGGCGGCTTCCCCTTTGTCATAGTCGTCTGCATCATTAATCTCGGCTCCACAAGGAAATAATTAAGATCTCAAGTTGAGGCATGTTACTAGTTATGTATGCATTGATAAAGTTTTAAGGAGGTTTAGAGGAAACCTTTATCTTCTCATATAAAGTGAACAAAATGTTAGACACCAAAACTCTTTAAAAATGGCGCACAATACATCATAACGATCCTTGTATTCCTAGTGGAATACCAAATATGCCCTATAATTGTCATGTGTGGTAGTTTTAGGGCTTCTTCATGAACATCAAGCCCATAAAGCCACACTCAGGGCCTAATGCCCTTGATTTAATCTGTCAACCATTATCATAGCCTTGATACATGTCTCTGGTGCACAATACCTCCTAACATTGTTCATATTCCCATAGAGAGATGAAAGATCTCCTACAAATACTATGATCGGTGGTTCAATGTCTTGTTCATGTGTGTCAAGCATGAGAGGACTCATTCAAGCACTAAGTTTAATGTTTCCACCCCCCAACTATTTTGAAGGCTTTAAGGCCAGTCTGTGGTGTGTAATACCTCATAACCACCCTCATAGTCTTAGTTGGAATCCAAAGATATTCTACATAGGTTATGAGTGATGGCAGGAGGCCTCTTCCATGGCCATTGATCATGAGAAGCTTCATTCAGAGCCTAAGGCCCTTGATTTCATTCCCCAAGCATTGTGAAGGCTTCAATATGTATCTATGGTATATATACTAAGTGTATATACCAATATATATACTAGGTATATAGGTCAGTATATATACAAGTATATATACCAGTATATATCGATATATAC
>JZKD02S0268860.1:268968-286227 GCA_000966675.3 Picea glauca
CTTCCCCTAGAGGGTTTCCCAGGATAAATGTTGTGTCTATTGTGGATGTGTATTTCTCAGTGATCTTGTTTATTTTATGCTCTTATCTTATGAAATGAAAAGAACTATAATGTCAGCATAAAACATTAACAATATGCACATATACGAAAGTGGTCGGCTTCTCTATATGTGGTTTATGTAAATGTTCATATACAGAAGCCCATTTCCCGTAAGTCCGCACTTTAAATCCTCTGTAAATAGGATGATGGTTTCATTTAAACCTCAACCCACACCACTTATCTTCATTAAACATGACAACTTCCCCTTTTCCATAGTTGTCTGCATCATTAAATTCGGCTCCACAAGGAAATAATTAAGAAGATCTCAAGTTGAGGCATGTTACTAGTTATGCATGCATTGATAAAGTTTTCAGGAGGTTTAGAGGAAACCTTTATCTTCTCATATAAAGAGAACCAAATGTGAGAACAAAATGTTAGAAACCAAAACTCTTTAAAAATGGTGCACAATACATCATAACAATGCTTGTATTCCTAGTGGGAGATCAAATATGCCCTATAATTGTCATGTGTGGTAGTTTGAGGGCTCCTTCATGGAAATTGATCCCATAAAACCTAACTCAGGGCCCAAGGCCCTTGATTTAATCTCTCAACCATTATCATGGCCTTGATACTTGTCTCTAGTGCACAATACCTCCTAGCATTGTTCATATTCACATAGAGAGATGAAAGACCTCCTACAAATACTATGATCGATGGTTGGATGCCTTGTTCATGTGCATCAAGCATGAGAGGAATCATTCAAGCCCTAAGTCTAATATTTCCATTTCCCAACTATTGTGAAGGCTCGAAGGCCAGTCTATGGTGTGTAATACCTCCTAACCACCCTCATAGTCTTAGTTGGAATCAAAAGATATTCTACATAGGTTATGAGTGATGGAAGTAGGCCTCTTCCATGGCCATCGATCATGAGAGCTTCATTCAGAGCCTAACACCCTTGATTTCATCCCTCAAGCATTGTGAAGGTCTCAATATGTATCTATGGTATATATACTAAGTGAATATACCAACACATATACATAGTATATGTCGATATATACTAGTATATATACCGACCTATATACCTAGTATATATATCAGTATATATACTTATTATATATACCAATATATAAACTAGGTATATATGTCAGTATATATATTAGTATATATATGTGTATATATATGGACATATATACCTAGTATATATACTATATTAAGTATACATACCTAGTATATATATTGACATATATATACCAATATATATATATTAAGTATATATACTGGTATATATACTAGGTATATTTACTTAGTATATATACTGATATATATAGTAAGTATATATACCAACACATATACCTATTATATGTCGATATATATACTGGAATATATACTTTGTATAGATGCATACATGTATTTATACTGACACATATACCTAGTATATGTAGATATATATACTAGGTATATATGTCGTTATATATACAAGTATATATATCGATACATATACTGGTATATATATCGAGATATATACCTAGTATATATATTGACATATATACATAGTATATATATCGGTATATATGCTTCTATATATATCGACATATATACCTATTATATACTTGCATATATATTAGGTATATATACATCAGTTTATATACTAAGTATATATACATACTTAGTATATATATTGGTATATATACTTAGTATATATACCAATATATATATACTAAGTATATATACTAAAAATATATACACCGATATATATATATATATATATATATATATATATATATATATATATATATAGCTTGTAGAAGAAAAGCAACTATCTGATAGATCTAGATAAATAGTAACATATCAGAGAGGTTGCAAGATAATAAGAAGAGCACCGTGGTGAATTTATCAAAGGTGCAACAAACTTGATTATGCCCTACACAAAATGAGCAACCTATTTCTATTGCTGCATTAATGGTGGAAACCAACACTAATGAATTTGTTGGCACTGAGGGTCTATCGACAAGGATCTGCTATGTGAATATAGAAATTGCAAACATCATATAATTAGGTATATAAAAAAAATACAAAAATGGTTATCAAATGGCTATAGAAAATGTTTTGTAACAACAACAAATTATCCAATGAGTGTTCCAATGTTATTGTTAGTTAGGTTAGTAGAATTCTTAAGAGAGTTGAGAGAAAGAGTTTGTTGATCAATTCACCATGAGAACTCTTTGAGACTTGTGCCTTTCAATGGTTATGGAGTCTTATAGCAAAAAATGTAACAAGGATTCGATGATGGCCTACTTGAAACCAAGAGGTAGGGTTCAAACTCTAAGGTGCTATCACATTAGGGCCTTAGGGTTTGAATCTTGGGAAGAATGATCTCTAGGGTGAAAACACATTTGGGCCCTAGAAACGTTTTCTCCCTTCTTTTAGCTTTAACTACGTCAAAATCAAAAGTATAGGGTTAAAATCCTAAATTCCTAGCACTTTACAGATTTAGGAGTCTAATCCTAGCCATGATTCTTTTACGAATTTTGGACAAAATTAACTTGTGAGATACAGAAGAACTTATTTTCCTCTCTTAGGGTTTTACCAAGAAATATAACTAGCATAAAACAACAAATTTACCATGAAACATTAATAGCATAAGAATAAAATTTCAGAAAATTTACTTACTTCACCAAGAAACCATAAGATAAAACCCTAATTGCTGAAATTCCCATCCAAAATGAGAAAAATTATTGACATGATCCCTCTCCAAGAAAATCACATTAGTTTATAAGGGCTAGTAACATCAAAAGGGAGAAAATTTCAGAAGTATCTCTCACAGAGGTAAGTGATAATCCAAAATGAAAATGAGTCTTGCCTTTTTTATATGAGGAAACCTCAGCATAATTTGTCCACATAATTTGTCAACAACATAAAGTAAGTGGGGTCGACCCCTTAATTACCGATATATATACTAGCCACCAGTATATATACTTAGTATATATACCGGTATATATACTAGGTATATATGTCGATATATATACACGTATATATACTGGTATATATACCAGTATATATACATAGTATATATACCTAGTATATATACTCAATATAGTATATATACGAGTATATATACATAGTATATATACCTAGTATATATACTCAATATAGTATATATACGAGTATATATACTTATAGTATATATTGACATATATATTAAGTATATATACTGGTATATATACTAAGTTTATATACCGATATATATACTAAGTGTATATACCAGTATATATACAAGTATATATACCAGTATATATCAACATATACTAGGTATATGTGTTGGTATATATACTTAGTCTTTATATCGGTATATATACCATAAATACATATTGAGACCTTCATAATGATCGGGGGATGAAATCAAGGGCCTTAGGCCCTGAATGAAGTTTCTAATGATCGATGGCCATGGAAGAGGCATCTTGCCATCACTCATAACCTATGTAGAAGATCTTTGGATTTCAACTAACACTATTAGGGTGGATGGGAGGTATTACACATAATAGACTGGCCTTAGAGCCTTCACAATAGTTAAGGGATGGTCATTGTTCCTAAGGTCAAATATCCTAAGTTCATAGTTCCTCAGGTTAAATTTCCTTAGGTCGTAGTTCCTGAAGTCAAATTTCATCAAGTTACAGTTCTTGAGGTCATAGTTTGTGAGGTCAAATTTTATGAGGTCATAGTTTTTGAGGTCAAGGTTCCTGAGGTCATAGTTCCTGTGTTCAAATTTTATCACATCATAGTTCATGAGGTCAAAGTTCCATGGGTTAAAGTTCCCAAGGTCAAATTTCCGTAGGTCATAGTTCCCGAGGTAAAATAGCTTGAGGTCAAAGTCACTAAGCTCATATTTGTTGATGTCATAGTTCCTAACCTCATAGTTCTTGAGGTTTAAGTTCCTGATGTCAAATATCCTAAGGTCATAGTTTCTGATGTCATAATTCTCGAGGTCAAGTTTCTGAGGTGAAAGTTCTTAAGGAATTTCTTGAGGTCAAAGTTATTAAGGAAGGTCCTAAGGTCATAGTTCCTGAGCTAAAGGTTCCTAAGGACAAAATTCTTGGGGTCATATTTCCCAACGTGATAGTTCCTCAGGTCAAAGTTCCTTATATAATAATTGCATATATGGAAGAGAGCTTCTATATATGCACATATACGAAAGCCGACCACTTATGTATATGCGCATATATGGAATTCAACCACTTCTGTATACTTACATATACGGAAGGTGGTTTACGTATATGGTGCATATACATAAGCTAACCACTTCCATATATGCACATATATGGAAGTGGTTGACTTATGTATATGCACATATACGGAAGTCGACCACTTTTGTATATGCCCATATATGAAAGCCGACCACTTCCGTATATGCACGTATAAGGAAGTGGTTGACTTCCATATATGTGCATATATAGAAGTGGTTGGCTTCCATATATGGAGATATATGGAAGTGGTTGACTTCCATATATGTGCATATATGAAAGTGGTTGACTTCCATATATGTGCATATATGAAAGTGGTTGACTTCTGTATATGTGCATATATGGAAGTCGACCACTTCCATATGTGCATATGCATAAGTGGTTGGCTTCTGTATAAGCGCCATATACGTAAGTCGCCTTATGTATATGGTAGTATACCGAAGTATTTCTTCCTGTGATGGGAAATAGGTTTGCTTCTTATGATGGGAAATTCCACAAGGTAGAAGTATCCATTGATGAATACAAATTAAAATATCTTATGTATGTTATGCTAATTAAAGGGGTGGATATTGTTTTTAGGGGCCAATGGTTAGCCATGATTTGTACTCTTGGATTAAAATTAAAAGAGAATTTATAATATTTTATGAAAATGGGGAAAAGTACAAATTACAAGGAATTAATTGTCCTCCCCCACAAATAGTCTCATCTAATAGGATGGAAAAAATGATTAAAAAGGGAGCCCAAGTTTAGTTCTTACACTTCTATGCAATAGAGGAAGGGTATGTTGATCGTCTTGAGTCTCTCTGGACAAAAGGTGAAATTGATAAAGCTTTAGGAACTCATAATAAATGGAGCATCTCATAACCACATTTTGAATTTGAACAATACTCCCAGTCATCAACCCAAAACTTCTCCTTTGTTGTTCAAAAGAGTGACAATCAAAACTTGGATTCGTTTTCTATGCCAATAATAGAGGTTACTCTTATATATAGGGGAAGTTTCACTCTAAAAAAAGGTGATAAGGTACAACAGATCACTTCTACTCATGAATAAATGGTGGTTGTAGTTTGTCATTCAAGTTCCATTATAAAAGAAAACAAAGCCTGTTATATCGCAAACTCACTGCATTCCTCTACCCACAAATATTTTAATCAGTTGATCCACAATATAATCCTTAAGAAGAGATCTATCATAATGTTTTCTAAGCTATCCACCTCTAAAACGCAGGGCCAATTTGATGTTGATTCCCCACCAAACCATCCGGACAGTCTTACGGATTTGCACCATTCAAAATACATCATTCATGATCTGAAGAGTTTCCGATTGGATAATAATTATTATGTGTGTATGCAATCAGACTATGATAAATACCTCGATCAAGTAACAAGTCTTCATGTTGTCAAATTTTAAAGACAAAGCTATGGATTTGAGATGCTCGAAATAGATAACGAGTTTATACTAACAAATTGGAAAGAAAAGGACCTAGACAAGATTAGTTCTATTTTACATATTGTTGCCGAGAAACATGTGTTAATATTTGATATGATAAAATTATATCGCAAATAAATATAGCAGTGGACCACTGTGAAAATTCTTAGCATCTACCATGGTATTTTTGAGCACACAAATCCAGACACCCATGACCAAGATCATAAGCATGATAAGAGGAACACCAATAAACTAGGAAAGAGATTTATCCATGCTTCGAGGATGAATATTTTTAGAGAGGGATGACTTGTAATATACCTTATTGTATATTACAAAGTCCATTAATTATTAATTATATTGTTAATGTATTAATTGTACCATTATTGAAAAGTCACTTCCATTGTCTAAAAGATGTGACTACATGGACGTGACTATATTCATTTGTGTGTATTTATACACGTGGTTGTAAACCTTATGAATATCGGATAATAAATTAAATATTAAATATATATAATTCATATATATCTCACCTTCTGCTTGTTGATTGGTCGATCACTTCTAGTATTGCTTCCTTGAAGATTTTCCTTTATAGAATGAATTTTATCCATGCTTTATTCCTCATTTCCCACCCCTTCCATCAATGATCCAATCATCCTATTTTTTTATAGACAAACAAAACATATGAGAGCTTTTAGAAATTAAAAACAATGTTGTGTTCTAATTTAGTTCTACACCTTCCCAATTAGAGATGGCACTTTGAGATGGAGACTGATGCTTACCAATATGCCATTGGGATTGTACTAAAATTGGGATGCCACTAAATGATCTATCACTCTGAGAATTTCACATATGTGAAGATGAGTCACAACACTAAGGATAAATAATTTTAATCTCTTGTACATGCCTTGATGAAGTGGAACAATTACACTTTGGGTAAGGAAACTGTTTTGCATACTTATTGGCGCAATAGCCCTACCTCAGCAGGTTCTGTTTGACCTCCTGGTCTAAGGATCGTTCTTAATCTCCCTTGAGCTGAAATGGATCCTTGATTCTCAGTTGTAATATTCAACACATATATCGACAGTTCCTTCTTAGAAGTTACACCTACGCGAACAAGCACAAGGCGCGGACCTCCACTCCACGTCACCAACCGATGCGACCATGACCTTCACCCGAAAAAGTGTTTTGGGTTTTGTGACTTCGTGATTCCTATTGTGAGTCCCTAGGATTCCTTTGACTCCTAAAACTCCGAAATTGGATCAAGGATATTTAGCTCCTCTCTTATGCCTCAGCTATGTGACCTTAGTCACATCCTGGGGTCCACCTTCGAGTGTGTCAGGATTTTGCGACTCTTGAGTTTACGATGTGACTCTTCTCCTTTCTCCCAAAGTTTGAACTTGAGACTTCCTTGGTTACAGATCAATGGTCCTAATTCCTCCTTGATCTGATGGTCCATATCCTGCCGAGATTTCACGTATTGGGATTTCGCAACTCAAGACCTCCAAGTCACGACTTTCTCCACACTCTGATTCCCGAAATGTCGAAATCTGAAATCACAAGATCAACTACTCTCGTTGATCCAGATCTAATGACGACTATTCCTTGTGATATTATGAGTGTTCAAAGGCGCTCAACCTTAACCCCTCCATTGATCCACTAGATCCAATGGTCCATGAAAAATCGGTAGTTCTCCCTCTGAGAGTTTAACCATCCGTTCAACTTTTCGATGCTCCTAGCCAACTAACTGGCGTCTTCCTTATGAACTTGGTTTCTGCGAGGTGAATTCAGCCTTGTCTTCTCGTCAAACTCTTTGAAGTCTCTATCCCTCATGATCTTGGTGTCTTCTATAAACTCAAGTATTCCAAGGGATTTTTCCCACAGTCCTTGCAGCTTCATGATAATCACTGGTTATCTGATGTCTTTTACCTATGTGCACTCCTTGTGACAAAAGTTATTGAACCCTTCACTTAGTTGGAAAATTCTAAGACTTCAACCTGCCTGGGCATGCCTTGCACAACTATGTGCTACACTTGCACTTATGCTAGTATGAGAACAACACTATCTCTCCTGATCTTTTCTAAGGTAAAACTCAGAGTTTTGTCAATGAACTTCTTGCGAACTTTCACTGCACTCCTTGCAGGAATTCTTGGGACATGAAACAATTGAAACTCATACTCTCCCTCTTACAGACTTCATACATTCAACATGAAATCATACATACAAAAAGCATTGAAAGAAATTCATGTCAGATTATATAAGCATACTGTATACATACCATTCAATAGATGCAAACAATATTCATCACAACATCGTGAGACTGAGTCAAATAATTCTTATATTAACTCAAGTGCTATTGTACATGGGTCTATAGCAACAACTATCTGCTTATACAACTTCTACAATATATGTTCTTCTCTTCTCTCCTATTCTCATGCTCTACAACTCTATTCTTACAATTGAGAATAATGATACAATACAATATATACGAGGGATATTTCTAGAGTTTCCCTTCCTACAACTTTAAGCTATCTAATCAAAATAAAAGCCTACAACTACTTTACATTTATTACATTAATTGCCTCCAACAAATAGATGATAGTAACCGCTCAAGATCTGTGTTACAATCTCCAAACCATAAAAGAAAAATATATTTTCCAGATATTACATTAATGTCTCATATTTTCAAATTCAAAAAATTCTCAAAACGTGCGATGGTACATATCCAGTTGTCCTCCGCTTTGCTGGCTTGCGATGCTCCTGCATCATATTCCTCTAGATGAAAAATTCATGAACTCATGTTCATGAGCTCCTGCACCGTCTGTCCATGTTTCTAGATCTTCGCTTCACCTTCCCAACTGGAATCCTCAATCGGGTGTCCCTTCCACTTTATCAAATATTCAAAATACATCTTCCTCCAGGTCTTCTTGCTAACTCTCTAATCAATGATCTTTTCCATCTGCAGCTTTTCAGCTACAGGCATTTGTTTGACCCATTGAACTTCTTGTTAAGTCTCTTCCCCATATGCTTCATCTACTCTGTAAGGATATAGATCTGCTATATTGAATATGGGTGAAATTCCCACACCATCTGGTAATTCTATCTCATAAGCATTTGCCTCAAATTTTCTCAGGATCTTACATGGTCCTATCTTTTTCATTTTCATCTTATTATATGTTCCCCTTGGGAAACTTTGTTTTATTATATGCACTAAGACCAAATCTCCCACTTTGAACTGAAGCTCTCTCTTGTGTTAATCTTCTCTGCGATTATATTCCTGGTTGGAACTCTGCAACTGCACTTTAATCTTATTGTGGAGCTCTTTCATTTCTACTGCAAAATCTTCTGCTCTAGCACTTCTAAATTCAAACTTCTATAAGTCCCTCAACTTAGATACACCTCTTGGCTACATTCCATACATTATTTGGAATGGACTCTGTCATGTACTTCTGTTAGGCAAGTCATTATATGCAAATTTTTCTTGCGGTAGAATATGATCCCACTGACTGTGATGTTCAGCTACTAGACTCCTCAACAAATCTCCCAAGCTTCGGTTTACTACCTCATTTTTTCCATCTGTCTGAGGGTGATATGTTGAGCTAAAAGATAAAATTGTTCCCATATTTTTCCATACTGTCCTCCAGAAATGACCCACAAATTTGGTGTCTTGATCTGAAACAATACTCTTAGGTAAACCATGAAGTCGAACAACTTCTTTGAAAAATAGGTTTGCAATGTGTGTTGCATCACTGGTTTTCTAACATGGAATTAAATGTGCCATTTTTTAGAATCATTCAACTACCATGAATATGGAATCACAACCACTTTTTGTCCTTGGAAGTCCTAGCACAAAATCTATGCTTACCGCGTCCCACGACCTCTCTGGTACTAGAAATGGTTGATACAATCCTATATTTTGTCTTTTTCCTTTTGCGTGCTAGAAAATTATGCATCTGTTGACAAACTTCTTGACATCTGTCCTCATCCCTGGCCAATAATATAAGTTTTTCAGTTGTGTGAATGTCTTATCATGGCCGAAATGTCCTGCCAATCCCCAACTATGTTTTTCCTTCAGAAGATTCTCTCTCATAGAACTCTTTGAGATACACATCTGATTTCCTTTGAATAATAATAATTCATCTTGGATCAAGTATTCAATCCATTGGATTTTGTCTCTCAGAACAAGATTCTCACATGCTTCATAAGCCTCCCTGAAATCTGAATCATTTATGTACATTTCCTTAAGGTTATCAAAACCTAAGGTCTTCACATGAAACTCTTGCAGAATCAAACATTTCCTGCTCAAAGCATCAACAACCTTGTTAGCAGTTCTAGAAATGTGATTTATAACAAAAGTAAATTTCTACATATATTCAACCCATTTTTCATGTTTCTGGTTCAACTTCTCCTACCTTCTTACGAATTGTAAAGCACGGTTATCGCTATACAAAACAAACCCTTTTAGAACCAAGTAATGCCTCCATTTCTTCAGCGCCTACATGATTGCATATAACTCCTTTCATATGTGTAATAATTTCTCTTGGGATCATTCAACTTCTCATTGAAGTATGCAACTGGTCTATTGTCTTGACTTAAGATTGCTCCAACCGCAAATCCACTTGCGTCACATCTCACTTAAAATGTCTTGCTGAAATTTGGTAGAACCAGAACTGGTTGTCCAATTATCTTCTCTTTCAACAACTTGAAACTTTTCTCCGCTTCCCCTATCCAATGAAAAAGATCTATGTATTTTCTTGATTGTGTCCATCATTGACGCACTAATCCCACTAAAATTCCTAATGAACTTTTTGTAAAAACTGGCTAATCCATGGAATATTCTGACTTCAAAGATGTTCCTTGGAAACGACCATTCTTTGATTGCTCTTACCTTCTCAGGATCCATCTTCAACTCAATTGAAGAGATCACAAAACCTAAATAAATAAGCTCTTTTTTCATGAGAAGTATAGTATTGCTTGTTTCTTCTTTCGCCTTCTTGTCTTCAATTGGAAGCAACATATGCGTCCTACCATTCTTCTCCAAGGTGTATGTGTTCTTTCTCCCATTATGAACAACATTCTTGTCATATTTCCATGGTCTCCCAAAAAATGATGACAAACATCCATGGGAATAACATCACATAAGATCTCATCTTTGTAACCCTGTATCTTAAATTCAACTAAACATTGTTTAGTGACTGTTACCTGATGTCCTTTTTGCAACTACGAAACCTTGTATGGGCTTGGATGTGCAACCGTTTCCAATTCCAGCTTCTCCACCATTTATGTGGATACTAGATTATATGTATGTCCACTTTCCACAATCACCTTGCATACTCTATCCTTGGTCTTGCAAGCAGTTCTAAACAAACTATTCCTTTGGACTGGATTCTCTATCCCCTTCTATGGTTTCAAGAGAATTTTCCTCATCATTAAGGATCTTCCACCTTCTCCATCTTCTGCCTCAACATTTCACCTTTGCGCCTCTGAAAAGTGAGCTTTGCATCCTCCATATATTTTTCTATCGGGACATTCAAAATATTTGTGTCCAATCTTTCCACAAAAAACACACTTTATTTCACCACGTCTGCCTCTTCCTCTTCCTCTGGCTCGAGGAAAAGTGTTCCTATCTGCATATTGTCCTCCTTGTGAACTTCCTCCCCTTTCTGGATGATTATGAGGTTTCTTTTCTTCATGCTTGGGCTTATGTACTCTGTCCTGGGCAATTGCTTTGCCTCAACTTGGATTTCTACCTCTTCCTCGTTGACCTTGCTTTCGAGCCAATTTTACTTCTACCTTTGAAGAAATTTGATAAGCATCTTCCACATTTCTGATTGTCACCATGCTCATCTCATATTGAATTTCATATCTCAAACCATTAATGTATCTAGAAAAATTTTCATCATCACTTTCATGACGACTTGCCCTGATGTTGAGTCTGTAAAACTCCTCAGTGTATTCCTTCACTGTCATCCCTTTCTGTATCAAGTTATGCATTCTTCGAAACAGATTAATTTGGTAATATCTAGGTATAAACTTGGATTTCATCTTTATGACCATCCTATCCCAGCTTTTGATTCATTGTTTTCCTTTGCAACGCCTGTCAGGCTGCACTTCATCCCACCACAATGTTGCATGCCCTTTCACTCTAGTGACATCATGTTTTACTTTCTTATCTTCTTCGATATCCTCATAGTCGAAGTATTTGTCCAGATCTCTAATCCAATATAGCAGCTCCTCAACTTATAAGTTGCCTTCATACATCAGGATGTCCATTTTTTCTCTAGCCTTTATTCTTGCAACAACTTTGAATAGACAATCCTCTGCAGCATCTTCGGCTACAACTTCTTCTTCGGCTCCAGCTTCATTTTCGCTTTCCGCCTCACTGACATCTACAGTATCAGTTGTTCATCTCTGTGTTGTCTCCATAGCATCTAGTGGAGCACGAAGTTCCCCCATTTCCCTTTCCACGCCTGGATCGGGCATGGGTCTATCTTGACGTCTTCCTGGCGGAATGTTTAAATGTATTCCACACATAATTTAAATCACATCTTGCCTTTTGTCTTCTCTTGCTTACATTAAACAATGATTGTAAGCTAAGCTTTTATACCACCTGGCGCAACACCCCTACCTCAATAGGTTCTTCTTGACCTCCCGGTCTAAGGATCGTTCTTAATCTCCCTTGAGCTGAAATAGCTCCTTGATTCCCAACTCGAATATTCAACACATATATCCGTAGGTCCTTCTTAGAATTTACACCTGTGCGAAAAAAAAACAAGGTGTGAACCTCCACTGCACGTGACCAACCGATGCGACCATGACCTTCACCTAAAAAGGTGTTTTGGGTTTCACAACTTCATGATTCTTATTATGAGTCCCTCTGACTCCTTTGACTCCCGAAACCCCGAAATGGGATAACGGATATTTTGATTTGGATTTATGTAGGAAAACAATGAAATCAATAAATACAAATAAACGCAGAGATGCAGCGGAAATAAGACTTCATTTCATTAATAACAAATGACTGAAATATGCTTACAAACATAATGGAAATAAACTAGCTAGGGCGCTGGTAGCTTATCTCTGAGAAGAGACGTGTCGGCTACTGGCCCCTGAATTGTCTTACAATGAGGCTCAAAGGCCTATTATTATTGAGAAACAATGGAAAACCCTAAACATCCAAAGACCTAACCCTAGGAGATGAAATTCCAAGACTATGGGCCCCGTTTGGGTAAGTTGGTACATCAACTTCCCGGGGACATAACTTTGGCATAAGATCTTTGTTTGACGCGTTCCATACCTCGTTAGAAATATCTATCAGAGGAATACAACTTTTGGGTGAGAAACATCGATCTACGATCCATGTTGATCCCCGTTTTCCCAAAAAACGTTGTTTAAGGCCTCAAAACGGCTCAGGAAGTTCAAGACCCAAAAAACTACTAAAAATAGTAAATTGTGCGGAAACTGAAAAAATGAAAGAAGAAATGTTGGGGGTCCAAGTGGAATAGGTGGGTGGCCACCAATATCCACCTAGATCATTCCTCCCCCCTTAGGAAGCAATGGTCCCCATTGCGTTGAGTTCCTCCATGAGATGAGGAAACTTCTGTTGAACTTGGTCCCTGGTGAGCCACTTGCCTTGGTGAAGGAGTTGGCCTTCTTTGACAACTCAATATGGCGATATCCTTTGTTGTAGGGTGTGCTTGATCTGTGTATCAATGATCTGATCAGTTCTGGCTTATTCCATGCAGTCTAGATTTAACTCTGTTGGTGTGAGTTGTTCTGCCATGTCGGATGTGTTTAGTAGAGGTGGAAAGTAGGGCTAAAGGTGGTCCACATTGAACACTGAGTGCAGACCAAGGAATGATGGAATGGTGAGCTCAAAGGCATTGTCCCCTATAGCCTTGGTGAGGGTGTACAGACCATATCAGAGTGGACGAAGCTTGCGGTGGGGTCCAGTGAGGCGCACCTTTTGCAAATGCAACCACACTTTTTTGCCCACCTAGAAGTTGTGTGGCACCTGATGTTGATCATGTCGTTGCTTGTACTTAGCATTGGCTCTATCCAAGATGTCATGAACTTGTTGGCGGATGTGTTGAATGTGCTCAATGAAGTTGTTTGCCTTGTCAACCTCAGACTAGACATGAACTGAATCTTCTTGAGTATCCACAAATGACATGGCTATGTCAATGGGACATAGTGGCTGGAATCCCGAGCCCACTTGAAAGGGGTTGTGGCTGGTTGAGCTATGGAGAGCCTGGTTGTAGCTGTGTTGTATATAGGGGAGGATCTCATCCCATGTGCGTGGATGCCTTGAATTGTACATGTGCAGAATGTGTACGATCATCTGGTTGACGACCTCTGTCTGGCCATCAATTTGCGAATGGAAAGATGTGGACTTGGTGAGCTTGGTGTCCAACATCGACCAGAGGCTGAACCAAAATTTGTTGAGGAACCTGTTGTCCTGATCTAAGATGATAGACTGTGGGATCCCAAAGTGTACCCACAGTCGTTCAAAGAAGAGTTTAGCAGTGGCTTCTGCTGTGATATTCTTCTTGTAGGCCATCATAATGGACATCTTCGAGAATCGGTTGATGACCACAAAAACACAGTCATTTCCATTCTTAGTAGAAGGAATCCCCGACATGTAATCCATAGAGATGGATTCCCAAGGTCGAATGGGGGTAGGAAGCGGAGTATAGAGGCCTTGCTTCTTGATGGTCGGTTTGGAAATGGCGCAAGTAGTGCAGAACTTGATGTACTTCCCGACATCTTGTCGAAGGTTCGGCCAATTGAAATACTTTTGCAGTACTGCAATGGTTTTCTCGACCTCGAAATTCCCAACAACCCGATTGTAGTGTACCTCCCAAATCATCTTGGCACGCTCGCTTGAAGGAACACAAAGGTGTCCTAGGTGACAAAGCAGGGCATCCTAGAGGTGAAAGTTGGGAACTTTCTTACCCTCCAAGAGTGTATTGTATGTGTGGCCAAATTATGGATCAGTTGTGTAGAGAATCATCCAATCGGAATTTTCATGCCCACAAGAGTTGAGCACAGTGGTTAGCACCACAATCGGTGGTCGACTGAGGAAATCTGCAACATTATTGGTGCTTCCTTTCTTGTACTTAATGTTCAAATGAAATTTTTGCAGGTATGTGGACTACTTCTGATGGCGATCATTCTACAACTTCCCTTGTGTCTGTATGAACTGAAGGGGTCGGTGGTCTGTGTGGATGACCGTTTCCTTTCCTAAAATGTAATGCTTCCATTGCCAAAAATCCTGCACATTGGAATACATTTCTTTGTCATAAGTGGGATACTTCCGAACTGTGTCAAAAAGTGTCTCACTATTATATGCCACTGGATGCCCATGTTGAGTAAGGATTTCCCCAATAGCATAGTCAGAGGCATCTGCCTCGATCTCAAATTGTTGTTGCAAGTCTGGTAATGTGAGCACTGGTGCAGAGAAGAGATGATGCTTCAACTCCCTGAATGCCTTCTGTTAATATTTAGACCAAAATAATTTTTCTTTAGCTCCTCCCTTCGTGACTTGACTCAAGGGCCAAGTGATATGAGAGAATCCCAACACAAACCTATGGTAGAAATTGGCAATACCTAAAAAGATGCAGATCTCTATTAGGGTGGTTGGGGCTAGCCAATCCTGAATGACTTGGATCTTTGTTGCATGCACATGCACTCCCCGCTCATCAATAATTTATCCCAGATATTGAACCTGGGTCATGCAAAAAGTGCATTTCTCCAAATTGGTACACAACTTGTGTTGCCGTAGTGTTTGGAGGACCTATCGGATGTGGTGGAGGTGCTCTTCCCAAGTCTGGATGAAGATCAGAATGTCATCCAAGTACACCACTACAAATGAGTTGGTAAATGTTCATAGGATGTCGTCCATTAGCCTCATGAAGGTTGTAGGGGCATTCGTCAACCCGAAAGGCATGACCAACCATTCGAAAAGGCCCTCCTTGGATTTGAAGGCAGTCTTCCACACATCAGAGGGTTCGATTTGTACCTGGTGATACCCAGACTTCAATTTGATCTTTTTGAAATATTTCTCCCCCTTGAGTTGGTCCAGAAGGTCATCAATCTGTGGGATCAGGTACCTATTCCGGACAGTGATCTTATTCAGTTCCCGATAGTCAATGCTGAATCTCCAAGTCCCATCCTTCTTCTACACCAACACGATCAGGCTCCCACAGGGCGATGAACTCGACCGAATGTGACCTTTTTGCAACAACTCCTGAATCTGCCTCTTGATTTTGTCATTCTCCATAACAGAGCACCGATAGATGGGTCCATTGGGCAGTGGTGCACCTGGGGTCAGATCGATGGGGTGCTTGACTTGGCAGTGTAGAGGCACCCCTGCGGGGTAGGTGAAGATGTCCTTGTACTCCTCCATGACCTTATCTGTTTTCGTGTAGCGGGGCCCTGTCTGGAGGTCATGGCCACAGTATTCCTCTTTCCCTGAGGGCGGATCATCAGGAAAACAAATTTCTTGGTTTTGGAAATGATTTTACTACATTGTTTTGCAGTAACCAAAGAGATGGTGGTAGGCGGTGCTATCTCTGGTATCCTGTACAACTTATTCCCCAAAGTGATAATAACAACACGAGGCCTGGACTCAAACACAACATGTCTCTTCCACAAGTACGGTTGGCCTAATAATACATTAGAAACATCAAGAGGAGAAATTTCACATAATACCTCATCCGTGAAGGGCTTGATGCTATAGGGAAGGTGACATTGTTGGTTGACGCGGAAGTCTCTCCCTTGGTGCAACCACCTGATGGTGTATGGTTGTGGGTGTGTTGTGGTCGGAAATCCCAACCGCTTCACAACCTCTACCAATATGAGGTTCTTCTGGCACCTATTGTCGACAATGAACTGCAATGGGGAACCCTTTACCCACATCTTGGAATGGAAGAGACGCTCTGCCTCCTCTGGATCTTCTGGTTCCTCCTTCTGGATCTTCGTGGTGGCAACGGTGGCGTTGGGCTCTGCATGGATAATCTACTTCCCCCTGTCATTCCCCTTGTCGGGTTTTGATTCAGAGTCAGAGAATGCATCCGATTCAGAATCCTTCAACTCGGCTACCGGTGACTACTTGGCTTGACACTCACTTGTGTTGTGTGTGGGGCTCTTTTGGAACTAACACCACTTCCCCATGTCCTTTTTTGGCTTCGTTGTGTTGTTCTTTGCTTGTGGCTTTGGCGGGTTGTCCTAGGCCGCTCCGCCTTGGCTTGGTCCTTTATTCTGTGGTTTGGGTGTACCTTTCCCTTCCTTCTAATTTGTAGACCCAAAGTCCCACTTCTTCTGTTTGAACTTCTGCTCAATCTTGGCAGCATATCGGTATGCCATACCAAGTGAGGAGATGTCAAGGAACTCCATTTCCTCCTAAATGTATCTGTGTAGAAAACTGTGGTACTTTAACACTAAATGTTTCTCTGAATCTTTGATACCCAAATTTGTGCATAGGGTATGAAACAGATTCGTCATCTCATGCACATCTTGGTCCCTTTGTTGCCGCAACGTAGTCCATTGTATGTATT